>SKCR01000762.1:0-139521 GCA_019454045.1 Zanthoxylum bungeanum
CGCATGAATTTATATGGTGTTTGATTATATTTTATTTTTATTTAATTAACAACTCTTTATCAAATGGTATCTCTATGTTGTCCCCTCTACTGAATCGAATATTACGTCAATCATATAATAAATCAATAATATTTTATCAGATATGTTAAAATAATAAAATTAATTAAATAAATAATACTTTTATTTAATATAATATTATATATTATATAATTTTTAACAAACATACATCGACTTTCAATCCATAACTGTTGGTGTTTACAAAATATCCATAAACTTCTCCTTTAACTACTATAGCTTTTATTCCACATCATTTACATTAAAACACATTCTACAAAAATAAGATCTTTAACATCGAAATATATCGACACTAAAGGTCATTAGCGTCGGATATTTTCGACGCTAAATTTCGACGTCAAACTGCTGCTGCTGTTTCATAAACTCTATATATTCAACCGTGCACTCAACACACACACATAGCATACTATAACCACAATCATACGACCACACATCCATACAACATCATCGACATTATAAATAACATCATCAAGACAAAAATCAATCATCCATTTTATATACATGTTTCGACCAAAGCAACCAAAATGGAATAACAATTACGGTCCACATGTTATAAGAGTTGTGCATATTCCCAAACGGGTTAAAACCATCGGAGGCGAGGCCTAACCTGACATTACGGGGGTCATCGACGAAACAATGGTACATATCATCAAATTCATTCCACTCGGTTCCATCCGCAGGATTTCTAAGTATTCCCTTCGCACTGATCCTCTTTTCGTGATGCCGCCTTATGTCAGTCTCTGTGTGTCGTGACATGAACAACCTCTTCAACCTGTGCGTTAATGGGAAATATCGTAATATCTTCTGAGGCACTTTCTTCCCAAGACCATGGACTTTATATCGACTTCACCATAGATCGGATAATATTCAAGTGATTCATACTCGGCATGAAATAATACACAGTCATTCATACCTCATTCCCAGATCACGCAATATTTTCTTTACCTCGTAATATGACTTAGGCAATTCGCTGTCAACCAGTAACATTTGGCCAAGTAAGTATAGCATCGTATCAATACTTTTGTTGGTCATTTTGTTCATCACTTTAATGTGCAATAGTTTCATAACGAAATTCAAGATCGACATCCTAACACCTTCAAATGATATTTTTTGTGCCTCCTCAAGTAGTTGACTAAAATTTTTTTTGATCATTTTCATCTACCACTAGTACGTCACCGCCAACACTATGACCGACTTGTGGACCTTGTAAATCGCGTAAAATATCAATTATCTCATCATTTGCAGGTTGATTATAACTATTACTCATTTCACCGGAATCAATAAACCGTGATTGAGAATTATACTGATCACCATGATAAATCCACGTACAGTAAGTTGGTGATATTCCCGGCATGTATAAATGATTCTCAACTTCATCTAACTGTTTCCTTTTCCTATTCAAACAATTTGTATATGGACATCGAACATGATCTTCTGCATCAATGTGTTGCTTTACTGATTCCATGAACTCATAAACTCTATTACGGTATTCAATACTCAATCTATCCACTGAACTCATCCAATTCCAATCTATTTCAGCCAAATATCTACATATCAAAATATAATTATTAGACATTATATTAAACTCATCAACATGACCGATTCATTAATTAATTATTTAATAATAAAGATAGAAAAATATAATTATTAGACATTATTTTTATTTTTATAATTATTAGATATTATAAATAATTCTATATTTATTTTTATATAATAAAATTATAATTATTAGACAATATTTTTAAACTCATCAACATCACCAATTAATTAATTAATTAATTAATTAAGCATACATGTAATTAATTAATTAATAACAAAACAAACTAATATTACTCACATATATGTATCATAATCAACTAACAACAAATTAACTAACTAACACAATGTATATAATAAAGATAATTATAAAAAATTAAAACCCTAATTTTTGAGAAAGATTAAACTTAAATTAATTAAGTGAGAGTGATTCAAATATAAGGAAAAATAAAGAGAGATGGGATAAAAATTACCTTATGAAAAATTAGAGTTTTGTTTAAAATTTGTAAGAAAATTGTGAGTGAAATTTATAGAGGAGAGAAAGAGCAAATGGGGAAGAAGTGTTGCTGCCTCTGGTATTTTAATAACCTTTTAGCGTCAAATTTGACTTATTCGATGCTAAATGTTAAGCTTTTAGCGTCAAATTAATTTTCGAAGCTAAAGGTAACAAGATTGTCGGTAGTAGTTGTCAGAAACCTTTAGCTTTGATAACATTTACGACGCTAAAGATAAGACTTTTAGCGTCGATATTTGCATTTGATGCCAAAGGTTAAACTTTTAGCGTCGAATATAAAGTTTGACGTTAAAGGTAAAGGGGTTGTCGGTGATGTTCTCAGAAATCTTTAGCATCGAAAGTAATATTGAAGCTAAAAATACGTCATTTAGTGTCGATTTTATAATTCGATGCTAAAAGTTTAATCTTTTGCATCGAAGTCGAACAAATTTTACGACGCTAAGAGTTTAACATTTTGCATCGAATTATGGAATCGACGCTAAATGATTTATTAGCATCGAAAAAAGATTCGACGCTAAAGATCTGGACGCTAAAAGTCCATTTTCTTGTAGTGACATTATCAACAAGGAAAAAAATAAGTTATCAAAATAAATTATCAAATGGAAAAAAATATGTTATCTGATACATTTATGCTCTCATCATTTCAATAATTGCTAATGATGTGTCTCTAATTTTAACGAGTCTAGTTATAATTTCTTTTATGTTGATCCTCGATCTTATAAGGTGATTCACTTGTACACTCTATAGCCAAACTCAAGATAGATGATACATATAGCTCTTTTACAACAAAATGTTTGTCTTCTCTACTACTTTGTAGATTTGTGTCTTCAACATTTGTGACTAAATAGATAAGAAGTCATCAAACCATTGTCTTATGGCGAGTGTTTGTATCTGTTTTATTCACTCTTTTCATCCAACAATACATTGCTAGGTTTTATGTCACAGCGGATCACATCATTTGAATCACCATCGTGATGATACTCCAAAACTAATACAACATCAATTATTATGATCAATATCTGGAAAATATCTAAATTAAAATTGTTGGAATACAAAGAATCCTCCATGTTCCTGCACTACAAAAATTATGTCCTTAAGCGTTGAAAATAATCGATGCTAAAAGTCAAAAGTTTGACGAAAACGGAACTTAGTGTCGAATTAATTAGACGTAAAAATTGAACGCCCAAATATGGACGAGAATGATATTTAGCGTCAAATTAAAGAGATTCGACGCTAAAAACTGTCAATTTGCGTCCAATTTATTTCGACGCTAAATAAAAGTTCCCGACGCTATAGTTCATGTATTGCGACGAAATAATTCGACGCTAAAAAGTAGACTTTTAGCGTCGAAACTAAACGACGCTAAAGTAAATTAAAAAATAATATTTGTATACTTACAGCGGCGATTTTGTAACTTTTAGCGTCGAAATATTCGACGCCAAAACCACATTTAGCGTCGAATAATTCGACGACAATAGTTTACAAATGTGTTTTTTTTTTAAATATTAATTTACATAATTTTGCTCTAAAATAATTATTTTAATATTTTAAAATTTTTATTATTTGAAAAAAAATTCCTGATTAATAACACAATTAGGAAATATTCTAATAATTATTTTATTATTATAATGAAAATTTATTTAAAAAATACATATTATATTAAAACTATTTGTTCAAAATGTTTATACAAATGGATATAAAATTTATTGTTACTGTGATGGGGATGCGCTCGAGTCCAATGCGAGTCCAATGTACCCTGACCGAGTGAGGCCTCCAACATCTCCCGGAAAGCCCGTAGCTGCTGGTCGAACTGCTCCAACTTCTTCTCGTGCGTACAGATGACGTGGTGGATAGCTGGTTTTCGGTGGTGGCTAGCCGGTCTTGGGTGGTGGCTAACTGGTCTCGAAGACATGAGTCATTGTCCGAATAAACAGTAGTGCGTACAGATGACGTCGGCTTCTTATGAGTGTCAAGGCCAACGTTGTAAGCTGTCTGGTTCTTGAAAACCAATTACGACAACTGCTCATCTGGTATCGGGTCGGACCCTGTCTCCTGAGTTTGATGTTGGAGTTCCATCATTTCGTTTTGTTTAAAAAAATAAGTTAATGTTAGAATTTGAAAAAAAAAATTAACATATATAATAATAATTATTTTATTTTAAAAACTTAAACTTACATAGCAGCGTTCAGCTTATTCATTTATCCATTTGTTCTTCTCATTGTAATGCGTCACTTGGAAAAAATCTGGAAATGATTGCACCTCACATGTGCTACTCTGCTAAAAATAGAAAATACATTTAGTATTATTCCACATTAGTAAAAATATTGAACTGTTAAATTTCACGTTAGGATATATTTACCTCAGAATATTCGGCACGATATTGGATAAATGGCTTCGAACCTCCACGGTGGTTAAAACGCAAGTGACTTCGATTTTTCGCATTTGCGTGACATTTATCCTGCATTTAACAACACTGTAAATATCGAAAACAAAGAGAATTATAAATTTCCGTTTATTTTAAAATTTATCTCGTGTTTATTGCTAGACCAAAGCTCACACAAGAATGTCCAGTCTTGCTCCTCTATAAAATCAGGCTTATGTTATGGAGCATCTGAAGGTCCATGTGTAGGGGTTTTTTAGGGGGTGAATCCGGTAACGTAGCGGAAGCGGTGGAAAAGTGTATTTTCCGATTTCAAAATTTTTTCTCGGATTAATTAAATAAACATATTTATTTAATATTCCAATAATCAAATTATGAAATAAAATTCAATAAATCATATTTAAGTGAATTTACCAAATTACCCTTACTTTGGTATTTTGTCCATTTTAGTCCGAAATTGATCTAATCAATTTTGAATGATTCTAAATCATTTCCAAGATGAACTTAGAATGTTCAAAACATCAAAACACCATAAGCAACAAAAATCCCAAATTTTGACTCCAAAGCCGTGAGCCTCACAAAGGGGGCATTTTGTGCCTTTTGTCATTTCATGCTTCAAAACACATCTAAATGTAATCCAATCAACATGAAACTTTATATGCATCATACACACACACAAATACACAACATATATGAAAAGCCCCAAATTTGGAATTGGTCATGAACCCTAATTTTTCAATTTCCACAAATTGGACAAAATAGACCAAACATATTAAATCAATTACTTCAATCATCATTTTTCCATCCAATCCAATTCTCAACACAATGAAACAACTCAAGATGAAATCTAGGTAATCTAAGAGTGGGTCAACAACTCTAGATTAGCAACATGGTTTCCAAAAACCTTAAAAGAAAGTTTACAACTACAATAGTCACAACCTTCCTTCACCATACATGCTCAACACTTCAATCAAACTTCCATCAACAAAAACACAAAGAAATAAAGAAAGAAATAATCTAAGAACATCACATGTTGAAGCCTAGAACCTAAGGAACATTTTCCTCTCTAATAGCAAGTTTGAAAAACTTACTAAAATTCCAAGCTTTCTTTAATCTTTCTTTCTTTCTCAAGCTTTCTTTAAGTTTCTTCAATGGAGTTTTCTTTTGTAAAGTGTATTAGGTTAAGTGTAAAGTGAAATGAAAATCAATATATACTTGTAACATTTAAGCCTTGGCCGAAAATCACCTTGGCAAATACAAGTCATGCAATTTCAATTTCATTTCAAATTTATTTAGTCAACTTGCATAAATATCTAAATACAACTTTATTAGATATTTAATTAAGTCAACAAAGGCAACTAATATCATTTACTTTAAATATCCTAATGTAAGATATTATATTTTAATTAATTCAATCATTTAACAATTAAATAATTAATTAATTAATCAAATACAAATATATTAAATATATGTATAATATTTACATTAAATATTAAAAACATATATTCATTTAGGATATAAGTCAAATAACTCATTTTGACTATTAATTAATGTGTATTTAAATTAATCAAGTATTAAATGTAAATACACAATAATTAGGCAAATGACTATCTAGTCCTTTTAGCACGTATCTTGCGTTTAACCTTTAAACGACTTTATAAATAATCAATATTATTATTAATGTTGCTCTAGTGCTCTACGAGTATGTTTCATTATTGAGACTCTCTAGATTCCGGTATATCCGTCACGAAATCTAATTTCGTGTCCATAATCTATCCACCCGTAGATTATGACGATCACAGATAATCTCGCTGAACCATACAGGTCGAGGTCATGGAAAATGTATAATTCCTCCGTCACAGGTATCCGGATAAATCCCAGAGATATAGATGTAAACGTCAAATCTCTATCGGGATTATCCAGTCGACTATTATATTAGCAATCTCAAAAGAATTGTTTAGAACTAGCTTCTAAACTTTACCACGGGCCCATGGTTTTATCTGATTGCTAATCATATGGACTACCTATGCTCTGGTACACAGAACTGACGGATCCTATCTTGATACACATAGGACACCCTGAGGATCTGTCTACACCCAACGAACATGAGGAGGTCTGATCTTAATAGATCGGTGACGTGACTGCCATCTAAGTGTAGAAGATGTCTCATATGCCCACAATAGCATCTGAAGTCTAAGAATCACAAGTGCTACTCAACCCGAGAAGATTCTTATTGACGCTGGTGTACCATCTATTAAGAATCTTCGGTGAGTCGTTCAGTGTTTATCCGCTATAAACACCTACACGTCTATACTAGTCTCCAAGACTTATGGTTCATTGAGAAACCATTGGAATCATATATTCCAGTATACGACATGTACCGGTCTCAACGGGTTTACTATACTGACCAAGTAGTGTAAACCTTGACCAGGAACTGTCTGAGAATGACAACGTCATGATACTACTCAATGTCCGTTGCGACGCTTTTGCAACAGTACCATGACTAATCATTCTAAGGTCATTACGTCTTTACCATTTAATAAGTAGATTATATTATAGAAACTGCATATATTATTCATAATAATAATGTTTTACAGAAGTATTCAAAAGAAATACAACCGGGAATTGGCGCTCTGAGCACCAACCCCAACAAAATCTCCCACTTGCTCTAGTGCCAATATCGATTGTATCTAATACCCATCGACTCCACGTGTTTATCAAACAACTTCGGAGGTATGGCCTTCGTCAGCGGGTCTGCTACATTATCTTCACTCGGTACCTTACACACGACAATATCCCCTCGCGACACGATATCTCGAATGATATGGTACTTGCGTTCCACATGCTTCGACTTCTGATGCGCCCTCGGTTCCTTTGCTTGCGCAATGGCTCCAGTATTATCACAGTATAACGGAATCGCATTCTCGATACTTGGGACAACTCCCAATTCTGTGATAAAGTTCTTTATCCACACAGCCTCTTTTGCAGCTTCAGAAGCTGCAATATATTCCGCCTCAGTGGTGGAATCTGCTGTCGATCCCTGTTTGGAACTCTTCCAACAAACTGTACCTCCGTTAAGGGTAAAGACAAATCCAGATGTAGACTTTCTATCATCGGGATCCGATTGGAAATCGGAGTCTGTATACCCATTAACCTGCAGTTCGTTTCCTCCATATATAATCAACTTATCCTTAGTACCTTTAAGATACTTTAGGATATGTTTGATGGCCATCCAATGGTCATTACCTGGATTGGACTGATATCGACTAGTTACGCTAACAGCGAAACTGATATCAGGCCTCGTACATAACATGGCATACATTATGGTACCCAAACACGAAGCATAAGGTTGGTTAGACATTCTAACCTTCTCATCTTCTGTTTGTGGACACATCTTCTTAGAAAGATGAATCCATGTCTGAACGGTATGTTTGTTGTCTTACAGTTACCAAAACTATACCGTTCCAAGATCTTATCTATGTACGTTGATTGGGATAACCCAATCAGCCTCATTTGTCTATCTCTATAGAGTTTTATCCCTAAAACATAGGAAGCTTCTCCCAGGTCCTTCATGGAGAAATTCTTATAGAGGTACGCTTTGACGCTTTGTAACATACCTAAATCATTCCCAATGATTAGGATGTCATCAATATATAGGACTAAAAATACGACCATGCTCCCACTAGCCTTCTGATACACACAGGATTCTTCCGAATTCTTGAGAAAACCAGACGATCTAATAATCTCGTCGAATCGAAGATTCCAACTTCGTGAAGCTTGTTTAAGTCCATAAATGGACTTTTTAAGCTTACATACCATGCCCGAGTTTTCGCTGGACGCAAAACCTTCCAGCTGTTCCATATAGATTTCTTCATCAAGAAATCCATTTAGAAAAGCCGTTTTGACATCCATTTGCCAAATCTCGTAATCATGATACGCAGCTATAGAAAGCAAAATCCGAATAGACTTAAGCATTACAACTGGTGAAAAAGTTTCATCGTAGTCGACGCCAGGTCGCTGCGTGTAACCTTTTGCTACCAGTCGGGCCTTGTAAGTTTCAACCTTACCATCAGGCCCGCGCTTCCTCTTGTAAACCCATTTACAACCGATAGGAACAATTCCTTCGGGAAGCGGAATCAAGTCCCAAACTTGATTTTCATGCATTGAGTCTATCTCGGATTTCATGGCACTTTGCCATTTCACGGAGTCGATGTCCAACATCGATTCTCTATAGGTGAAAGGATCTGTCTCTTCAACTAAGAGAACATCCAGACTCTTTTCTTGTATCAAATACAAGCGTTCAGGAGGTCTAGATACCCTTTCTGACCTACGGAGCGTGTGTGTTGAAGGTCATTCATCTACTTGAACTTCAGGTTCCTCCGTTGGTTCGTTGTTTTCAGGTTGGACTTCATCAAGCTCAACCTGTCTATGATTACCACCTTCTGACAAAAATTCTACTTCTAGAAATTTTGCGAAGCGAGCTACGAACACATTTCGATGCTCGGTATCATAGAACAAATATCCCCTCGTGTTCGAAGGATATCCAACAAACCTAAACTTTTGCCCTCGAGGCGAAAGCTTATCTTGCCGAGTCACCCTAACATAGGCAGGACAACCCCAAACCTTAATATAATTAAGATTTGGTCTCCTACCGAACCATATCTGATACGGAGTCGTAGGAACAGCTTTTGAAGGAATCTTATTCAAAAGATGTGCGGCTGTTAAGAGAGAGTAACCCCATAAGTAATACGGCAAATCTGTGAAACTCAACATCGATTGGACCATATCCAATAAAGTCCGATTTCTCCTTTCAGAAACAACATTGTATTGTGGTGTACCTGGAGGAGTATATTGAGCGAGAATCCCATTCTCCTTCATATAATCCATGAACTCACCACTCATATATTCGCCGCCTCGATTTGATCGAAGGCATTTAATATATTTACCAGTTTGTTTTTGTACTTCATTTTGGAACTCTTTGAACTTTTCAAAGGTTTCCGATTTATGTCGCATCAAATACACATAACCATACCGTGACAAATCATCGGTAAAGGTAACGAAATACGAATAACCACTGTGAGCAGTTTGACTTAGTGGACCACATACATCAGAATGTACGAGTTCCAGTAAGTTAGTGGCGCGGTGTCCAACACTAGAAAATGGGGCTTTGGTCATCTTACCCTGAATACATGATTCACAAGTTGGATAGGATTCAATGGTAAGATCTGATATCAAACCATTCCTAACAAATTGGGTAAGGCGTTTAACGCCAATGTGACCAAGTCTCATATGCCAAAGTTCAGTATTATTAATTACAGGTAAACTACGTTTATTAACTCTAGTATTTAATATATCTTTTGAAGTTTGCAATGTATAATGACCATGCTGGTTTGGACAACAAAGGATCTGAATATTATTTTTATCATATAAATACAAAGAACTATTCTTAATATTAATACAAAAGCCTTCTGTATCCAATACAAAAAGTGATATAATATTTACGACACATCCCGATACAAAATGACAGTCATATAACAAAAGTGTCCCATTCGGCAATGAGATCTCGTATACTCCCACTGCAACTGCATCCAAATAGTCTCCACTTCTGAATCGCAACTGCACCTCTCCAGGCTTCAGTTTCGTACTTTCCTTCAGCACCTGCAACGAATTGCAAATATGAATGGGACAAGCAGAATCTAAAATCCAGTTGGATGTAACGGCTTCACAAGCTAAAGATAAATCAATAACTGGAAAAATAAAAGTACCTGATGTAGAAGCTCTGTCTCTCCTCAGCTGGGCAATGTAATCAGGACAGTTCCTCTTCCAGTGCCCGACTTTGCCGCAGTGGTGGCATTTGTCTTCAGAAGCCCTTTTGGCTTTGCAATCTTCGCATGTTGTTGAGGACCAAAAGCCTTCTTCTTCTTCTTGCCTTTCTTGTTCTTTCCCTTGGATCATCCTTGGGAAGAAGCCGAAAGAGAAGTAGTTCTAGGAGGGCGAGTCGGTAATCCCTTCTTAAGGTCCTCTTCTGCCGTGAGCAACATCCTATGTAGCTCCTGGTAGGTACAGACAGTCCCGTGCATGTTGAAGTACATCACGAACTGGCGAAATGAAGCTGGTAGTGAACCAAGAATGACACTCCTACCGATAATGTCATTCAAGATGAGATTATGTTGCCTCAATTGATCGATCAAATCGATCATCTGAAGAACATGTGGGCTAACACTTTGCCCCTCATCCAGACGCGCATGGAACAGTTCCATGGCGACTTTATGTACAATCACTTGTTCTTGGTTCTCAAACGATTGTCTCAATCGCGTCATCATACTATAGGAATCTAGCATACCATAGTACTGTTGCTTGAGTTTCGGAGACAGTGAACTAAGGATGTATGATTTAACCCTTAAATCATCATCCTTCCAAGTTTCAAAAACTTGGCGTTCCTCCTCCGAAGCATCCGCACCCACTGCAAGGGGCAACAGACCCTCAAGAACATAACCCAGCTTTTCGGAATTGAGGACAATCCTCAAATCCAATTCCCAGTCTGCAAAGTTCTCAGCGCCTTTCAGTTTGTTCGCATCAAGCATACGCGCAAACTGATTTGTGGATTGTGCCGCCATCGCCAATCTATCATATAGATCACGAAAAACGGTTAGCAGAAATTAAGCAGTTTCATATAATATCAAAAGCATAAACTAGATCATGGATTTTTAATCTAATATGCCTCTCCCACTAAATCATGCAATACTGTAATCCCAAAAAAGAATACAAATATTTAATAATTAAATTAAATAATAATAGTGAAAAGTGGATCCCGTGAATATATTTCGGCTCACAGCAGAGGCACGGTCTCGCCTACGTATATTCATCAGGTAGACAACTCATTTGTCAATCATTCACTAATGACTCCTAAGTATCTGGTCCTGGCTGTTTCTCGTTGTCGCTGCGAAGGCAGGCCCACAAGGAGACGTACCAAGGTTAAACTCGTCAATGATAAACTCAAGTTAGTTACGTAATCCTGACAGCTAGGGCACGTTCAGAATTCTGTTTTTACTTGAATTTACCTAGTATCTGATATACATCCGGTATAAATAGATCTTTATCGGCTACATCCTCACAGCAGAGGCACGGTCTCAGATTTAGTCACAAAGAAGTATTCATAAACCGTATTGACAAGACGGACCATATAACATGCATCAAATACATAATTACATTCAAACCTTATTAATTAGGGATTTTCCGCTAAGTGTCACACCCTAAATCTAACCAATTTAGATCCTAATGAGCATGCATAAAGTAAAGAAAACATGATTAAACATTGATTCAATGAAGGCTAATCATATTAAGTGGACTTGAATCAGACTCGCTCTGATACCATTTTGTAGGGTTTTTTAGGGGGTGAATCCGGTAACGCAGCGGAAGCGGTGGAAAAGTGTATTTTCCGATTTCAAAAATTTTTCTCGGATTAATTAAATAAACATATTTATTTAATATTCCAATAATCAAATTATGAAATAAAATTCAATAAATCATATTTAAGTGAATTTACCAAATTACCCTTACTTTGGTATTTTGTCCATTTTAGTCCGAAATTGATCTAATCAATTTTGAATGATTCTAAATCATTTCCAAGATGAACTTAGCATGTTCAAAACACCATAAGCAACAAAAATCCCAAATTTTGACTCCAAAGCCGTGAGCCTCACAAAGGGGGCATTTTGTGCCTTTTGTCATTTCATGCTTCAAAACACATCTAAATGTAATCCAATCAACATGAAACTTTATATGCATCATACACACACACAAATACACAACATATATGAAAAGCCCCAAATTTGGAATTGGTCATGAACCCTAATTTTTCAATTTCCACAAATTGGACAAAATAGACCAAATACATTAAATCAATTACTTCAATCATCATTTTTCCATCCAATCCAATTCTCAACACAATGAAACAACTCAAGATGAAATCTAGGTAATCTAAGAGTGGGTCAACAACTATAGATTAGCAACATGGTTTCCAAAAACCTTAAAAGAAAGTTTACAACTACAATAGTCACAACCTTCCTTCACCATACATGCTCAACACTTCAATCAAACTTCCATCAACAAAAACACAAAGAAATAAAGAAAGAAATAATCTAAGAACATCACATGTTGAAGCCTAGAACCTAAGGAACATTTTCCTCTCTAAGAGAAGTTTGAAAAACTTACTGAAATTCCAAGTTTTCTTTAATCTTTCTTTCTTTCTCAAGCTTTCTTTAAGTTTCTTCAATGGAGTTTTCTATTGTAAAGTGTATTAGGTTAAGTGTAAAGTGAAATGAAAATCAATATATACTTGTAACATTTAAGCCTTGGCCGAAAATCACCTTGGCAAATACAAGTAATGCAATTTCAATTTCATTTCAAATTTATTTAGTCAACTTGCATAAATATCTAAATACAACTTTATTAGATATTTAATTAAGTCAACAAAGGCAACTAATATCATTTACTTTAAATATCCTAATGTAAGGTATTTATATTTTAATTAATTTAATCATTTAACAATTAAATAATTACTTAATTAATCAAATACAAATATATTAAATATATGTATAATATTTACATTAAATATTAAAAACATATATTCATTTAGGATATAAGTCAAATAACTCATTTTGACTATTAATTAATGTGTATTTAAATTAATCAAGTATTAAATGTAAATACACAATAATTAGGCAAATGACTATCTAGTCCTTTTAGCACGTATCTTGCGTTTAACCTTTAAACGACTTTATAAATAATCAATATTATTTATTAATGTTGCTCTAGTGCTCTACGAGTATGTTTCATTATTGAGACTCTCTAGATTCCGGTATATCCGTCACGAAATCTAATTTCGTGTCCATAATCTATCCACCCGTAGATTATGACGATCACGGATAATCTCGCTGAACCATACAGGTCGAGGTCATGGAAAATGTATAATTCCTCCGTCACAGGTATCCGGATAAATCCCAGAGATATAGATGTAAACGTCAAATCTCCATTGGGATTATCCAGTCAACTATTCTATTAGCAATCTCAAAAGAATGTTTAGAACTAGCTTCTAAACTTTACCACGGGCCCATGGTTTTATCTGATTGCTAATCATATGGACTACCTATGCTCTGATACACAGAACTGACAGATCCTATCTTGATACACATAGGACACCCTGAGGATCTGTCTACACCCAACGAACAGGAGGAGGTCTGATCTTAATAGATCGGTGACGTGACTGTCATCTAAGTGTAGAAGATGTCTCATATGCCCACAATAGCATCTGAAGTCTAAGAATCACAAGTGCTACTCAACCCGAGAAGATTCTTATTGACGCTGGTGTACCATCTATTAAGAATCTTCGGTGAGTCGTTCAGTGTTTATCCGCTATAAACACCTACACGTCTATACTAGTCTCCAAGACTTATGGTTCATTGAGAAACCATTGGAATCATATATTCCAGTATACGACATGT
The DNA here is from genome assembly GCA_019454045.1 of Zanthoxylum bungeanum. Classification (NCBI taxonomy): domain Eukaryota; kingdom Viridiplantae; phylum Streptophyta; class Magnoliopsida; order Sapindales; family Rutaceae; genus Zanthoxylum; species Zanthoxylum bungeanum. The sequence goes on from SKCR01000762.1 coordinate 14,009, forward strand.
ACCGGTCTCAACGGGTTTACTATACTGACCAAGTAGTGTAAACCTTGACCAGGAACTGTCTGAGAATGACAACGTCATGATACTACTCAATGTCCGTTGCGACGCTTTTGCAACAGTACCATGACTAATCATTCTAAGGTCATTACGTATTTACCATTTAATAAGTAGATTATATTATAGAAACTGCATATATTATTCATAATAATAATGTTTTACAGAAGTATTCAAAAGAAATACAACCGGGAATTGGCGCTCTGAGCACCAACCCCAACACCATGTTCGTCGAATTTTGGTTTAAGAACTTTTGTCCTATAATCCTTATAACGTTTCCCCATGTGGTAATCAATATACTGTTGGACATTCACTTTGGTCAGATCGAAGTCGAAACACTCCTACAGGAATAGCAACCGAGTAAAAATGAGTATAGGATAAAAATTTTAACTAACAAACAATATCGAAAACTTAATACCGTAAGGAAACTAACAATTAGCGAAGAGAATAGCTGGTTTATTTTCGTCTCCCACGGTATCTTTCTCCAAGAAACGTAGTTTTGGGAAGCTTCAAACCGAGCTGTAGCACTTATGGCTATAGTAAATGTTGAATTATGTTGTCCGACTTGTCTTTGTCCATCATCTAATATCTCAATCCGGATACGAACGTGAGCCTTAACGTGCTTTGTTGGGGTTGGTGCTCGGAGCGCCAATTCCCGGTTGTATTTCTTTAAGAATACTTCTATACAACATTATTATTATGAATAATATATGCAGTTTCTATAATATAATGTATCTTTTAATATGGTAAAGACGTAATGACCTTAGAATGACTAGTCATGATACTGTTGCAAAAGCGTCGCAACCGACATTGAGTAGTATCATGACGTTGTCACTCTCAGACAATTCATGGTCAAGGTTTACACTACTTGGTTAGTATAGTAAACCCGTTGAGACCGGTACATGTCGTATACAGGAATATATGATTCCAATGGTTTCTCAATGAACCATAAGTCTTGGAGACTAGTTTAGACATGTAGGTGTTTATAGCGGATAAACACTGAACGACTCACCGAAGATTCTTAATGGATGATACACCAACGTCAATAAGAATCTTATCGGGTTGAGTAGCACTTGTGTTCTTCGACTTGAGATACCACTGTGGGCGCATGAAACATCTTCCACACTTAGATGGCAGTCACGTCACCGATCTATTTAGATCTGACCTCCGTCTGTTCGTTGGGTGTGGATAGATCCTCAGGGTGTCCTGTGTGTATCGAGATAGGATTCGTCAGTTCTATGTATCAGAGCATAGGTAGTCCATATGATTAGCAATCAGATAAAAACCATGGGCCCGTGGTACAATTTAGAAGTTAGTTCTAAATATTCTTTTTGAGATTGCTAATAGAATATTCGACTGGATAATCCCTATAGAGATTTGATGTTTACATCTATATCTCTGGGATTTATCCGGATACTTGTGACAGAAGAATTATACATTTGCCATGATCTCGATCTGTATGATTCAGCGAGTTTATCAGTGATCGTCATAATTTACGGGTGGATAAATTATGGACACGAAATTGGATTTCGTGACGGATATGCCTGAATCTAGAGAGTCTCACTAATGAAACATACTCGTAGAGCACTAGGGCAATATTTATAAATAATACTGATTATTTCTTAAGTCGTTTAAAGGTTAAACAAAAAATACATGTGTAGGGACCCGATAGTCATTTCCTTAATTTTTGTGTATTTGCATTTAATGTTAGATTAATTCAAATACACATTAATTAATTGTCAAATTGAGATATTTGACTAATATCATAAATATATATATGTATTTAATATTTAATGTAAATATAATACATATATTTAATATATTTGTATTTAATTAATTAATTAATTATTTAATTGTTAAATGATTAAATTAATTAAAGTATGAATATTTGAAGTTATGATATTTTATTTAATGACTTAGTTGCAATTGTTGACTTGTTTGAATTATTCATTAAAGTGTAATGATCATTTTAACCAAATGGATAAGTTGTAATTAAATGAAACAAAAAATAAATATCACGATATTTTTGTTATACACAATTTTCGGCCAATGATAGGAAATGGAGTATAAATTGTTTTGTTTCCATTTAGGGTTTAATAACCTAAAACACTTTATCAAAAACTCAATTGAAGGAAGACAAATAAGCTAGAGAGAAAGAAAAGAAAAATCAAAGAAAAGCTTAGATTTAAGTAAGTTTTTCCAACTTGCCATTAGAGAGAAAAATATCCCTCTTGTTCTTGGCCACATCTTGTGATGTTATTAAGTTTTTCTATTCTTTATTCTTTGTATTTTTGGTGGATGAAAGTTTGATAAAAGGGTTAAGCATGTATAAAGTTGGTAGAATGTTACTAATGAAGTAGTGTAAACATTCTTTTCATGGTTTTAGAACCTTGTTGCCATTCTAGAGTTATTGACCCACTCTTAAATGACCTATTTGTTCTATAGTTGTTTCATTATGGTGAGGCTTGATTGTAATGGAAGAAACATGATTGAAGTATTGGATTTTGTTAATTTGGTCTAATTTGTCCAATTTGAAGAAATTGAAAAATTAGGGTTTAAGACTACTTCCAAATTTGGGGCTTTTCATTTATGTTGTGTATTTCGATGTGTATATGATACATATTAAATCTTATGTTGATTGGATTTCATTTGCATGTGTTTTGAACAATGGAAATGCAAAATGCACATTCCCCCCCGCCATTGTGAGGCTCTCGGCCTTGGCAACAATTTTTGGGTTTTTTGTTGCAAATTATATTTTGACATTTGGGGCATGTTAGATTCATCTTAGAAATGATTTAGAATCATTCAAAATTGTTTTGAACAATTTCAGACTAAAATGAACAAAATGCAAAGTATAGGGGTAATTCAGTAATTACACAAAAATTTGATTTATTGTGTAATATTTCATAATTTGATAATTGGACAATTAAATAAATAAGTTTATTTAAATAAATAAGTTTATTTAATTGATGCGAGAAAAAGTTTTGAAATTGGAAAATTTTGATTTTACACTATTCCGCTGCATTACCGGATTTCCGCAATAAAACCCCTTCAAAATGGTATCAGAGCAAGTCTGATTCTAGGACCCATAATATGATTAGCCCTTTAATTCAATGTTTAATCATGTTTTCTTAACTTCATACATGCATGTTATAATCTAATTTGATCAGATTTAGGGTGTATGACACTTAGCGTAAAATCCCTAATTAATAAGGTTTAAATGTAATTATGTATTTGATGCATGTTATGTGGTCCGTCTTGTCAATACGGTTTATAAATATTTCTCCGTGACTATATCCGAGACCGTGCCTCTACTGTGAGGGTGTAGCCGATAGAGATTTATTTATACTGGATGTATATCAGATACTAGATAAATTCATGCGAAAGCGGAATCCTGAACATGCCCTAGCTGTCAGGGTTACGCAAGTTTAACCTTGGTATGTCTCCTTGTGGGCCTGCCTTAGCAGCGAAAACAAGAAACGACCAGGACCGGAAACCAAGGAGTCACTAGTGAGTGATTGACAAATGAGTTGTCTACCTGATGAATATACGTAGGCGAGACCGTGCCTCTGCTGTGAGCTGAAATATATTCACGGGATCCACTTTTCACTATTTGTATTTAATTTAATTATTAAATCTTTGTATTCTGTTTGGGGATTACAGTTGATGAGTGATAATTATATCATTATTTCCCACTCATTTGACCTAATATTTTGTATAGTTTCTTGAGTTTTGTGAATATTTTGATGTGTTTTGTGTTATTTTATAGATAAATAAAGTTTCAGGACTCTCTGGAGGTGATTTGGGCCCAAAACAGTGAAAATTGGAAAAACTGGCATCTTGGTAATTTTGGCGCGTCGCGACACGCAAGCCTTTGTCGTCGCGACGCCTAACATGCACCAAGACTTGCTAACGTGCGCCGGGTCCACAAGTCAGAACCTGGGAAATTTGACTTTGCTAACGTGCGCCGTTGTAGGCACTGCATTTTGCATGTAAGTCCATATGATGAGTCTCATTTGGAGACACTACCTTTTAAGTCACGGAAGTCACGGGAAATGAATATCGGAAGGGGAAATTCAGAATAAGTATGTCATCGGATTCAATTAACATGTTCACTGCTTTCGTTAGTGCTGCGTTCGTGAACATGTTCGAACGTCAAACAGATTGCGGGCGTTCGTGTAGCGTTCGAATCGGCGTTCAAACGGTGTCGGTACTTCTGGTTTTGTTGCTAGCCTCACGCCCAAGCCCATTTAGTCCACCAAAACCCACCCAAAAATAATTAAAACATTTAAAACATATGTCACAAATTAAAATAATATTCTTCCTAAATTAAAAAAACAAATCCAATTTTAATATATCACCTTCCCAATCAAACCAAATCTCCTCCCTAACTTAAGAAGATTTTTCCTTGTGAAATACTAAACAAAATTTTCCCCCATAATTACACAAATCTCATTCCTATTCAAACAAAGAAAACCCTAGCCTTTGCCTATAAAAGAGACACAAATCCAACCTTTCACACCCTAGCACATACATACAAATCACAGAAAATTCTGCAAAGCATTAGCACCCAAAACTCTCCTAGTTCACACGCCCCAAGACAAAAAAAAACAAGAAGCAAACAAATAATTTTCTCTCCTACTCAACTCCACCATCACGGAAACACTCACCAAATAACCCATCCATTGCCGCATCCCACAGCCCTCAAAACACCTCCAGATTGCTGCATAAAAGAACCCCCAATACCAGCTATACCTTCACGCAAAACAGTCCCAAATCACCCCAAAAACAGTGAACAAATCACCCCAAAACAGTCCCTTAATACAGTGAAAACAATGACAAGAAAATACAGTGAGAATAACGAACAAACAGAGGAAATGACGACTCAAAACAGCGAGGCAACGAACGAGAGTAGTGGACCAGTGAACCGGAGGAGTTGCAGAGCATTAATCCTTCCGACGGCCGTATAACGCACTTTCGAGAGACGACCTAAGAGGTTAGACCTGAGGGCACCCTTTCTTTTATTTATTTTCTTACTTTATTTTGCATGAGTATTGTGGATTGGTGCATGATGTGATTTCCGGATGAACGGAATATGTGTTCTCTCTCGTGGTATATCAGATGGAAACCCGGACGTAAATTCTATAACCGAATCTGAATGGACGGTAGTGCGGTCTGTACTCGGGATACAATGCCACGTACCACTTGAGAGACACACATATTTCATTTTATCCAACTTCGTGTTTGAGTATGATTTAGTCGCTAGTATGTTATTTATGTTTAAGCATGATTTAGTCGTTTTCGTTTTACTTTCTACACGTTATTTGTTTATGTATTGATGATGTAGTGCGCATGGGCTTAGTATGTTGGTCTAAAGGTTCTCTATTTGAGGGAAGAAAAATCCAAAAGGCTACCTTTACGACAATACTTTGCCGTGCCAGACAAAGTATGTTTGGTTGAACGTGAGATATGTTCAATCAAGTATACGAAGTCCTACATTGTTGTCTTTATTTTATATGCATTGTAATGTAATGCGCATGGGCTAACTAGGGTGGATTAAATGTCCTCTATTCGAGGGAAAATACCTAAAGGGGTACCTTTACCACGATGTTTTACCGCGCCGGATGAAGTATGTTTGATTGAATGTGAGATATGTTTAATCGGACATACGAAGTTCCACATCATTGTTTTATTCATATGTATGCATAGTAATATAATGCGCATGGGCTAACTATGGTGGATTAAAGGTCATCTGTTTGAGGGAAAACGCCTAAAGGCTACCTTTACCACGATGTTTTGCCGCGCCTTTTATTATGTCATTGACCTTTTGCATATCATTGCTCTGTTTACGCATGTATTGCATTCTAGTGCGCATGGGTTAACTAGGGTGGATTAAAGGTCCTCTATTCAAAGGAAAATGCCTAAAGGCTACCTTTACCACGATATTTTGCCGCGCCGGACGAGGTACAACCGATTGAATGAGAATGAGTTCAATCGGGCACACGGGGTCCTACATTGTGCATTTTCTTATCTATGTATGTGTTGCGTCGTCTATCATGCATTAGGTCTTGTACCGTTCGAACGCGTTCTCGAATGCTATACGAATGCGAACCTTCTGTTTACCGTTCGAACGCGTTTACGAACGCTACTCGAACACGCATGTGTTTTCTTTGTTTTATCATGCATCAGGTCTTGTCCCGTCCGAACGCGTTCTCAAACGCTATACGAACGCGAACCTTCTGTTACCGTTCGAATGCGTTTACGAACGCTACTCGAACGCGCATGCGTTTTGTTTTATCATGCATCAGGTTTTGTTCCATTCGAACGTGTTCTCGAACGCTATACGAACGCGAACCTTCTATCTACCGTTCGAACGCGTTTTCAAACGCTACATGAACGCACATACAGTGAACCGATTCCTTTTCATCGCGTCTCTCATGCTTATTTTCTTGGGTGATTTCTCTTGCATTATGTAATTAATCATACCATTCCACTATTGACACTTTTACTGTTATCATATATTTGTATTCCCGCATTTATCTATTTGATGTGTTCGTGAGATTGTGTTCAAGCATGATTAGGTCGTTAGTATGTTACTTGTTTCTTAAAGCATGATTAGGTCGTTAGAATGTTACTTGTTTCTTAAGTATGATTTAGCCGTTAGTACGTTATTCATCTATGCATGATTTGGTTATCTTCTTTCGCAATAGGCGTTCAATTTACATTTATGTTTAGGTTGTTATTTATTTTTTCGTGTTTGATGATTCAAAATGTTCATAAGATTATTGTGTGATATCGTATGTTTGCCGTTATGATGATTTATTTTATACATGCGAACTTAGGAGTAGATTATCCTTGGAAATATATGTTGCTTAGGCTTGGTCAGATTATTGCACAAATCCTTTCATTACAAGTGGCATAAGTAAGGGACCATTCCGAACCCAACGGTTTGAGGTCTTCCCTTGCGAGGGGTGAGTGCGGCCTGAAATCATTTTCCCGGTTCACACCGGGTGGCGACTCCAAGTTATTTCTCCGGTTTAGTTCCCCCGCGGGCTATTCCGTACTCCCGACCGGGCCGCGAGCCCGGAACAGCGTCGCTGATTTCTGTGTCCTACAGTCATGCCACGTGTCACCATCACAACCGATCTGCTAACGTGTGCCGTGCCACATGTCATGATTCTACGGTGCCGACAGTCACCATCGCCACTTATCACCACATGTCACTCCACGTGTCTGCCACGTCATCATCCACATCATCGGTTGACCGAGTCAAAGTGCCACGTCATCGCCACATCATCATCAGCCAATCACAGCGTGCCACGTGTCGCAATTCTATGGTCTTGACAGTCACTTTCGCCACGTGTCACCACGTCAGCGCCACGTCAGCACCAATTATTGACTCATTTATCCGAATTGACATGTGGCAGATAAGAATCTGAAATCAGCCAATCACGAGCCGCCACGTGTCGTAATAATTGAGCTCCCAGCCGCATTGCCACGTGTCACCTTATCACCTTATCCAGAATCCCACGCGACGAACCAGAAGCTGCCACGTCGACAATCACCGACGTCGCGACGCGAGCTGCGCGTCGCGACGCCCGACCCCTACTGACGCCTATAAATTCAGCTCGATGTCAGAATTAAAATCATGCCTTCCTTGAGTTTTGTAAGGACTTTAAGGACTGCATCTTGTGTGTTTAAGTTTTTGTAATTTAAATTAAGCATTTTTATTTTTAGTATTTTCAATTATGCAATTTTACTTTTTGTAATAAAATTTTATTTTATTTTATTTTTGTTCTTTTATGTTCAGTAGTTAATTTACTGCTGGGGTAAAGGTGAAGCTTTTTACTTTATAATTTAGATTAATCTCCCTTAATTATAATATATAAATTATTTAAAACCTAACTTAATAAGGATACCGCTATATTGGTCGGTTGGTAATTATTTTTAAACTGGTTTTAACCTGACTTAATGAGGATACCGCCTAGTTGGTCAGTTGGTAATTAATTATTAATTTAACGTAATCAGGATACCGCCTATATGGCTAGTTGGTAAATATCACGCAGATTTATATATTATAATAAGGGAGATTTCTAAATTAGAAATAGTAAAGGTAGATTAATCTCACTTCAATTATAATATGAAATTGTGATTTAATAATATGAATTAAAAGTTGATTCCGCCTTAATGGCTGATTTTAATTATGTAACATAATATGACACCGCCTATATGGCTGGTCTTTAGGTGACAGATAATTACCGCCTATATGGCTGGTTTATGGATAAATAATAACACCGCATTTATGGCTGGTTCAACTTAATTGGATATACTGGCAATTTCCATATTATAATAATTTGAGATTTCTAAAAGTGGATCCTCTAACCCCAGCATTTTATTTTATTTTAGGGAAGTGATGAAACACAATATTACTAGGCTTAATAATTGATTTAATTATTTATTGGGTAATTCTTTAGTTTGTTTATTGAGTCTTAAGCTTAATGCTTCTTATTGTCTGATCACCAATAAGATTGATGTGGTAAACTTAAAATGAACTAGACATAAGGATTTTAGGTTTCAGCCTTAGATTCAATAGCCCACGCTCTTCCTTGATGATAGATAACCCTTTAATAGATTTCCTTACAGGATAGACATATACCTGTCGGGCGGGGGTAGCCATAATTGGAACTTAATCTTAATGAATCCAGGTAATTTGGTTGACATAGACATATGGTTCAATTGGGTTATATGGGTATTTGCATCTGACCATCGACAGAGGCTTTTGCATATTTTCGTGTTCCAGGTTAGCAAACTGATTTATTACACATAGATAAGAGAATCAATTCATCTTTATATTAATATTGTGTGGAGTCACGACCCTAGATCTTTGAGTCTTTTCTTTATTTTTCCTTAGTATTTTCTTTTGAGTCTGTTTTTATTTTAATTAGCAAATCCACTTTCAACCAACCAAAAGCAATCAATTTCATTTTCCCTATAATTAGATACATGTAAATAAATAGTATCAATAATTAATAACAACAGTAGGAATTAAGTCCTCGTAGGATCGATATTTTTATATTACTTGAACGATACGTGCGCTTGCGTTATACGTGTGTGTTTATGCCAGTCAAGTTTTTGGTGCCCTTACCGGGGACTTATTTTTCTTGAGTTATTAATTTGAAGCTATCTAATTTACTTGTATCTAATTTTCTTTATTTTTATATGTAATTTTTATTTTTTTTTTTTTTTCAGGTGATTGAAAAATGGAACATTATTGGGAGATTGAGAGATCACGAGCTTTACTAGAAGATACACCTCAAATCTGGGAGCAACAATCCGGTTTTCTGAGGCCTGTTGTTCAGCCCAACAACTATCACTAGATGTCAGAATCAAGCAATACTACATTTGCTCATCAGAACGAAATGGGGAGATGTGTCATTTGTGATGGTAACCACTCGAGCGATCAATGCATATACTTTTCAGAGTGGCAGAATTATTGGAATCATTCAAGGTACGAAGAACCATCATACTTTCCATCTTATCCACCATCCATCTACGATCTTCATCAAGAACCAGAACCATCAGAGGAAGATCAGTTGATTCACATGCTCAAAGATTGGTTTGAGGAACAAGAAGCTCAATTTGATACATAAATTCAGAGTCAAGCGGCGTCTATACAGAGGATGACAGATCAATTTAGACAATTAACAGATAACCTGAATCACATATCTCACGGAGCAAATTCAAATAATACTGAAGAAGCCTTCGAATATCTTGAGATTCATCATGACATCATAACAGAGGACGAGGCTGAGCAGTATCAAGAATCAGAGTATTAGTTCAGGAGCCTGAACCAACAAAGTCTCAATTTGATTTTTATTATTCTTCTGACTCTGACGAGGATAAAGAAGCTGAACTATTTGTACCAATTGCACCAACAAAGGAGGATGAAACTTTCTTTCCTCCAAATGAAGATCTTGGAGCTTCCATTGCAAAAATGTTTGAAGAAGATCTACCTGAGCCAATCATTTCACTCATATCAAAGGATGAAGACGTAAAAACAGACATAACTTTACATCCTCAGATTGACACTTATGGAGCATGCATTTCACAGATGACAGATGAAGAATTGATTACGGAAATTTTAAAATTCATCTGTGAAGAAAAGGTGGAGCAGGAAGAAGAGCAAATGGAGGAGCAAATGTCTGAACTTATTTTAGATCCAGTGAATTCAGACGAAACATCACTGTTTTGGGGAGTACATATCAAAAACATCACCCAGAAGCTTGATAGAATGGAACTGCCATTCCAAGTCAAGCACCATACAAGACCTACTGATTTTCTTTCTTTCTTTTCAGGAACCACTGAAGTAACAAAGGTTAAAAAGGTGGCACAAGCACTGAATGAGACAAAATACTTTTTGCCACTTTACCGTTGGAAGAGACCCTTCAAAAGCAACTCACTAGGGATTGTCTTTAATCAGACATCCAAAACGACGCTGAAACCTCCTTGACAGATGGATTTCAGTCACGTCTGGCTGAAGACGAAAAATTTAGCGCTAGCAGGGAGGCAACCCATGCACTTTATTGTAATTTCTATTTTCATATTTTGTGTATACATGTTGTAGAGTTTTTAATTTTGTGACCAAAGCATAAGACAAAAGGAATGGTGTTTGGCAAAGATAAGAGATAATTCATTAGCGATGGCTAAGTAAAGGATGGATTCTTGAGATGCATCCTAATGAATTTATACTAAGGGAATGGCGTATTGCGTACACAATTCTGTTGCCTTAATTATTGCTTTGATTTGCTTTTTTGTTGTAATTATCTTTATTTTCATAGACAGAATCCAGACTTTTTGACCATTCATGATTTCTTTTATTGTTTAGCTAACAATCGTCATTTGGAAGATACTAGTGCTATTATTACTCACCCTTTTCAGGTGTTATAAATTCAACTCATCATTGCACTTTTCAAGACATCCAGAGTAAAACATGGAAGCCACTTCAAGAAGATGAGTTGAAAACATATGTGTGTTTTGCGGTATTAGTGTTGGTACTAAGCCAAAATACGTAGAAGCAGCACAAGAATTGGGTCGAGTCTTAGCTGCAAGGAATATGCACTTAGTATATGGCGGAGGCAATCTTGGACTAATGGGGATCGTTTCAAAGGCCGTACAGGAATAAGGCAGTCACGTTTTGGGAATCATCCCAAAACCCTTGGCAGAGGAAAATCTTATTGAACCATCAAACGGAGAGGAACTGATCGTGCCAGGTATGTCTGAACGATTGGTAGAAATGATTAACCATACTGATGCTTTTATTGCTTTGCCAGGTGGCTTGGGCATATTGGAGGAAATTGTTTATAGTGATATCTTGGGCGAACCTGAACATACACTAGAAACCGCTTGGACTGTACAACGTTGATGGATTTTATGATTTTCTTTGTTTGTTTCTTGATGATGCCCTGAGAAATGAGTTCGTGTCAAAACCTTTGAAAGAACTCCTCTTCACTGCCAGAACTGCTCCAGATCTAATTAACCAAATCTTAGCCTATGAACCATAAATTGACCCTATCATTTCAAAGATAATTGGTCCGAAGACGATCGTGGTAAGAGGCGTCGGATTAATCTGAATCTTAACCTTTAACTTTTCGTATAGAATTTCAGCTAACCAGGTACTATCTTCTAAACTCTTCTTCTATTGTTTAAGACATTGGGGACAATGTCTCATTTAGGTTTGGGGGAGGGAATTAGTTGATCCGTATCTTGTTTTTTTTTTGTGTTGTTTTTATTCCAAATTTTTTCGAAAAATACAAAAAAAAGTGAAAAATTTTCAAAAATTACAAAAATATTTTGCGTTTTTGTTTTTATTTTGACTAAAAAGGTGAAATTGGTAAGAGATAGCTGAGTAAGGAGTTTCCACTCCTGAGACGTATCTCAAACCTATTTCGGAACAAGTTAATTTTTGTTTATTTTATTTTAAATTATTTAATTGTGAATTCTCCATAATACTGACTAAAATGGATATTCATATGCTCAGTTAGCAAATATTATCAACATGCATTGTAACATACGGACATGAGCTAAAATTGAAAAGTTTGTAATATTCAGTGCTCTACTTTAATTGGAGGAAGCATCTCAAAAAGTGATGGAGTAAAAAAAAAACATCTGAGATCCGAGTTATTAAGTCTGTAAGGGTGTTTTAACACCTAGTGCCCTAAAGCCAACTGGTTTGGGAGTCACTGGCCCAAATCTCGCTACATGGATCAAGGATGTTGCAAAAAAATATATATATCTGAAGTCTGAGTAATTAAGTCCGTATGGGTGTCTTAACACCTGGTGCCCTAAAGCCAACTAGTTTGGGAGCCACCGACCCAACACTCGCTACATAGATGGAAGATATTGTATATAAATAAAAAAAAAATCAAAAATCAAAGAAAAAATCAGAAAAATCAGAAAAATTATTCCATTGCTACAAAAAAGGTGTGAATTCTGATAAAACTTTAGGACAAAAATATTACTCTCTTATCAACTGCACTTGTGACTGTTGTGGGCAAAAATGAGTTGTTTAATATTTTGTTGGCTGTGTATATGGAGACTGATAAATATAATCGAAGAATTTACTTATTCAGTAATTTAGAAAGAAATAAAACAACTAGTAACTTGGAGTAGAAGTTTCACCTGATTAGTCACTAACTTCTTTATTCTCTTTTCGCTTGTCTTTTTGCTTTTGTGTGCATTAGTTTCGCTACCTTTTTACTTTTGTAAAATGTTTGTGGGTATTATTGCTGTAAACCCTCACGAGACTACAACTCGTCCACTAGGGACACCTAGGGGTTTAAAGGCTTGTTGCATACGCTAAATGCAACTGTGATCCCTACGAAAGTGGCTTAGTTAAATTTTATTTTAAAGATGTTTATGTTATTTTATTCTATGTTTTGCTCGAGGACTAGCAAAATGTTAGGTTTGGGGGTGTGATGAGTGGTAATTATATCACTATTTCCTACTCATTTGACCTAATATTTTGTATAGTTTCTTGAGTTTTGTGAATATTTTGATGTGTTTTGTGTTATTTATAGATAAATAAAGTTTCAGGACTATCTGGAGGTGATTTGGGCCCAAAACAGTGAAAATTGGAAAAAATTGTATTTTGGTAATTTTAGCGCGTCGGGACGCGCAAGCCTTTGGCGTCGCGACGCCTAACATGCACCAAGACTTGCTAACGTGCGCCGAGTCCACAAGTCAGAATCTGAGAAATTTGAGTTCCAATTATGTCTATGTCAACTAAATTATCTGGATTCATTAAATTTAAGTTCCAATTATGTCTACCCCCGCCCGACAGGTATATGTCTATCATGTAAGGAAATCTATTAAAGGGTTATCTATCCTCAAGGAAAATCGTGGGCTATTAAGTCTAAGGCTGAAACCTAAAATTCCTTTGTCAAGTTTATTTTAGATTTACCACATCAATCTTATTGGTGATCAGACAACAAGAAGCATTAAGCTTAAGACTTAATAAGTAAACCTTTAAATTACCCAAACTATAAAATAACCCCTTATAAACCGGTGATATTAGAATTCATCACAACCCCAGATAACTGGCTTAGTTACGACACATATTTACGGGTAGTAAAAACTTAAATAAAATAAAAGACATAAAGTAAATGCTGAAAGGTAAATTGCTGAAAAGTAAATGACGGAAAGTAAATGCTGAAATTAAATACTGAAAATTAAATGCTGAAAAGTAAATTGCTGAAAAGTAAATTGCTGAAAAGTAAATGCTGAAAGTAAATTGCTGAAAAGTAAATAAAGTAAAAGTACAATAAAAGAAAATGCTGAGGTAAAAGGATCCACTTTTATTACTTCTATTTTAGATATCTCCCTTAATATAATATATTAACTTTGCATGATAATTACCAACCAGCCATATAGGCGGTATTCAGATTAAGTCCAATTAATAATTAATTACCAACCGACCAATCAGGCGGTATCCAGTTTAGTCAGGTTAAAACCAATTTAAATAATTACCAACCGACCAATATGGTGGTATCCTCGTTAAGTCAGGTTTTAACCAGTTTATATATTATAATTAAGGGAGATTAATCTAAATATTAGTAATAAAAGTTTTACCTTTTACCCCAGCAAAGGGGAGTTACTTCCTCATTATTGAAAAGTAAAAACTGAAAATAAAGAAAGAAAAGTACTGTGCGTAAAATTAAATTGCGGAAAGTAAAAACTGAAAAGTAAAGAAAAGAAAGTGTGAAAGCGGAAATTAATTACTGAAAGCTGTAAATAAACAAACAAGATACAATCTTCTTAGTATTCTTAAGGAATTCCTTAGAAGAAAGTATGAATTTAGAAATGAAATGACTTGGTATTTATAGGCAAAATTTTGCCTCCATCAAATCTTCCACCAAATCCATTATTAATTGCTCCACTAATTGCTCCACCAAATCCATTATTAATTGCTCCACTAATTGCTTTTCATGTTTGGTGGTGATTTGATAATTTTTATTATTTATTTATTAATTTATTTTTTTTGCTTTGAAAATGATTGAAAATGACTTTAATAATTACACACAACACACTTCTGGATGGTTCATCAATTTCGGGCATGAAATCTTCAGAATTAGAAATTATTTTATCTTTCAAAGTTGTAGCTCTTTGGGTCTTCTTTAATCGGGAACTTGAATTAGCTCAATCCGATATCGGAGTAAAATGTTATGCCCAAAATACGACAGATGCGCAAAACTGGAATTTCCAAAACTGCACTTCGTTAAAACGCCCTTTCAAGTTTCCAATCTCCAAAATTAATATGTCAAGTCCACTTTCGCCACGTGTCGCCACGTCAGAACCAATTATTGACTCATTTATCCGAATTGACATGTGGCGGATAAGAATCTGAAATCAGCCAATCACGAGTCGCCACGTATCGCAATAATTGAGCTCCCAGCCGCCTTGCCACGTGTCACCTTATCACCTTATCCAGAATCCCACGCAATGAACCAGAAGCTTCCACGTCGACAATCACCGGCGTCGTGACGCCCGACCCCTACTGACGCCTATAAATTCAGCTCGATGTCAGAATTAAAATCATGTCTTCCTTGAGTTTTGTAAGGACTTTAAGGACTGCATCGTGTTTAAGTTTTTGTAATTTAAATTAAGCATTTTTATTTTTAGTATTTTCAATTATGCAATTTTACTTTTTGTAATAAAATTTTATTTTATTTTATTTTTGTTCTTTTATGTTCAGTAGTTAATTTACTGCTGGGGTAAAGGTGAAGCTTTTTACTTTTATAATTTAGATTAATCTCCCTTAATTATAATATATAAATTATTTAAAACCTGACTTAATAAGGATACCGCTATATTGGTCGGTTGGTAATTGTTTTTAAACTGGTTTTAACCTGACTTAATGAGGATACCGCCTGGTTGGTCGGTTGGTAATTAATTATTAATTTGACTTAATCAGGATACCGCCTATATGGCTGGTTGGTAAATATCACGCAGATTTATATATTATAATAAGGGAGATTTCTAAATTAGAAATAGTAAAGGTAGATTAATCTCACTTCAATTATAATATGGAAATTGTGATTTAATAATATGAATTAAAAGTTGATTCCGCCTTAATGGCCGGTTTTAATTATGTAACATAATGTGACACTGCCTATATGGCTGGTCTTTAGGTGACAGATAATTACCGCCTATATGGCTAGTTTATGGATAAATAATAACACCGCCTTTATGGCTGGTTCAACTTAATTGGATAAAACTGGCAATTTCCATATTATAATAATTTGAGATTTCTAAAAGTGGATCCTCTAACCCCCAGCATTTTATTTTTATTATAGGGAAGTGATGAAACACAATATTACTAGGCTTAATAATTGATTTAATTATTTAGTGGGTAATTTTTTAGTTTGTTTATTGAGTCTTAAGCTTAATGCTTCTTGTTGTCTGATCAGCAATAAGATTGATGTGGTAAACTTAAAATGAACTAGACATAGGGATTTTAGGTTTCAACCTTAGATTCAATAGCCCACGATCTTCCTTAAGGATAGATAACCCTTTAATAGATTTCCTTACAGGATAGACATATACCTGTCGGGCGAGGGTAGCCATAATTGGAACTTAATCTTAATGAATCCAGGTAATTTGGTTGACATAGACATATGGTTCAATTGGGTTATATTGGGTATTTGCATCTGACCATCGACAAAGTCTTTTGCATATTTTCGTGTTCTAGGTTAGCAAACTGATTTATTACACATAGATAAGAGAATCAATTCATCTTTATATTAATATTGTATGGAGTCACGACCCTAGATCTTTGAGTCTTTTCTTTTATTTTCCTTAGTATTTTCTTTTGAGTCTGTTTTTATTTTAATTAGCAAATCCACATTCAACCAACCAAAAGCAATCAATTCCATTCTCCCTATAATTAGATACATGTAAATAAATAGTATCAATAATTAATAACAACAGTAAGAATTAAGTCCTCGTGGGATCGATATTTTTATACTACTTGAACGATATGTGCGCTTGCGTTATACGTGTGTGTTTACGCCGGTCAACAGTATTGCATGATTTAGTGGGAGGGGCATTTTTAGATTAAAAATCCATGATCTAGTTTATGCTTAAGATATTATATGAAACTGCTTAATTTTCTGCTAACAGTTTTTCATAATCTAAATGATAGATTTGCGATGGCGGCACCATCCACAAATCAGTTTGCGCGTATGCTTGATGCGAACGAACTAAAAGGCGCTGATAACTTCGCCCATTGGGATCTAGATTTGAGGATTGTCCTCGATTCTGAGAGGTTGGGATATGTTCTTGAGGGTCCACTGCCCCTTGCTGTGGCAGAGGACGCTACACCGGAAGAACGCGAAGTCTTCCAAGCTTGGAAGGATGATGATTTAAGGGTTAAATCATACATCTTAATTTCGTTTTCACCGGGACTCAAGAAACAGTATTATGGCATGTCAGATGCTTATACTATGATGACACGATTAAGATAATCGTTTGAGAACCAAGAACAAGTTGTTGTTCATAAGGTCGCAATGGAATTATTCCATGCGCGATTGGATAAGGGGCAAGCTGTTAGCCCACATAGTCTTCAGATAATCGATTTGATCGATCAATTGAGGCAACATAATCTCATTATGAATGACATTCTCGGTAGGAGTGTCATTCTTGGTTCTCTCCCAGCTTCTTATCACCAGTTCGTGATGTACTTCAACATGAACGAGATTATCTGTACCTACCAACAGCTGCATAAGATGTTGCTCATGGCGGAAGAGGACCTCAATAAGGGAGTACCGACTCGCCCTCTTAGACCTACTTCACTTTCTTCTTCTTCCCAGACTTTGTCAAAGGGAAAGAAGAAGAAAGGGAATAAGAAGAAGGGTCTCGGTCCTCAACCACAGGCAAAGATAGCAAAGCCCAAGAGGGCTTCTGAAGACAAGTGCCATCATTGCAGCAAAGTCGGGCACTGGAAAAAAAAACTGTCCTGACTACATTGCCCATCTGAGGAGGGAGAGAGCATCTACATCAGGTACATTTATTTTTCCAGTTATTGATTTATCTTTGGCTTGTGAAGCCGTTACATCCAACTGGATTTTAGATTCTGCTTGTCCCATTCACATTTGCAATTTGTTGTAGGTACTGAAGGAAAGTAGAAGACTGAAGCCTGGAGAGATACAGTTGCGATTCGGGAGTGGAGACTCTCTGGATGCAGTTACAGTGGGAGTATGTGTGATCTCATTGCCGAATGGAACACTTTTGTTAAATGACTGTCATTTTGTACCAGGATGTGTAGCTAATATTATATCACTTTTTGTATTGGATACATAAAGCTTTCGTATTAATATTAAGAACTATTCTTTATATTTATATGATAAAAGTAATATTCAGATCCTTTGTTGTCCAAACCAGCATGGTCCTTATACATTGAAAACTTCAAAAGATATTTTAAATACTGGAGTTAATAAACGTAGTTTACCTGTAATTAATAATACTGAACTTTGGCATATGCGGCTGGGTCACATAGGCGTTAAACGCCTTACCCAATTGGTTAGGAATGGTTTGATACCAGATCTTACCATTGAATCCTATCCAACTTGTGAATCCTGTATTCAGGGTAAGATGACCAAAGCCTCATTTTCTGGTGTTGGACACCGCGCCACTAACTTACTGGAACTCGTACATTCTGATGTATGTGGTCCACTAAGTCAGACTGCTCACAATGGTTATTCGTACTTCGTTACATTTACCGATGATCTGTCACGGTACGATTATGTCTATTTGATGCGACATAAATCAGAAACTTTTGAAAAGTTCAAAGAGTGCCGAAATGAAGTAGAAAAACAAACTGGTCAATATATTAAATGCCTTCGATCTGATCGAGGCGGCGAATATATGAGTGGTGAGTTCATGGATTATATGAATGGGAATGGGATTCTCGCTCAATATACTCCTCTGGGTACTCCACAGCATAATGGAGTGTCTGAGAGGAGAAATCGGACTTTATTGGATATGGTCCGATCGATGTTGAGTTTCACAGATTTGCCCTATTACTTATGGGGCTACTCTCTTTTAACAGCTGCACATCTTTTGAATAAGATTCCTTCACAAGCTGTTCTTACGACACCATATGAGATATGGTTCGGTAGGAGACCAAATCTTAGTTACACTAAGGTTTTAGGGTTGTCATGCTTATGTCAGGGTGACTCAGCAAGATAAGCTTTCGCCTCGAGGGCAAAAGTTTAGGTTTGTCGGATATCCTTCGAATACGAGGGGATATCTGTTCTATGATACCTAGCATCGAAATGTGTTCGTAGCTCGCTTCGCAAAATTTCTAGAAGTAGATTTTTGTCATAAGGTGGTAATCATAGACAGGCTGAGCTTGATGAAGTCCAACCTGAAAACAACGAACCAACGGAAGAACCTGAAGTTCAAGTAGATGAAGGACCTTCAACACACACACTCTGTAGGTCAGAAAGGGTATATAGACCTCATGAACCCTTGTATTTGATACAAGAAAAGAGTCTAGATGTTCTCTTAGTTGAAGAGACTGATCATTTCACGTATAGAGAATTGATATTGGACATCGACTTCATGAAATGGCAAAATGCCATGAAATCCGAGATAGACTCAATGTATGAGAATCAAGTTTGGGACTTGGTTCCGCTTCCCAAAGGAATTGTTCCTATCGGTTGTAAATGGGTGTACAAAAGGAAGTGAGAGTCTGATGGTAAGGTTGAAACTTACAAGGCCCGACTGGTAGCAAAAGGTTACACAGAGCGACCTGACGTCGACTACGATGAAACTTTTTCACCAGTAGCAATGCTTAAGTCTATTCGGATTTTGCTTTCTATAGCTGCGTATCATGACTACGAGATTTGGCAAATGGATGTCAAAATGGCTTTCCTGAATGGATTTTGAAGGGGTTATTTAGGGGGTGAATCCGGTAACGCAGCGGAAGCGGTGAAAATCCGATTTTCAGATTTCAAAACTTTTTCTCGGATTTATTAAATAAACATATTTATTTAATATTCCAATATTCAAATTATGAAATAAAATTTCAAATGAATCAAATTCAAGTGAAATTACCAAATTACCCTTATATGGTATTTTGTCCATTTTAGTCCGAAATTGATCCAATCAATTTTGAATGATTCTAAATCATTTCTAAGATGAACTTATCATGTTCAAAACATCAAAACACCATAAGCCACAAAAATCCCAAAAATCCATCACAATGCCGTGAGCCACATTTGGTGGCATTATTGACCATTTGGTCATTTCATGCTTCAAAACTCATCTTAATGAAATCCAATCAACATGAAACTTTGCATGCATCTTATACACACCCAAATGCTCAACATATCTCAAAACCCCCAAATTTGGAATTGGTTATAAACCCTAATTTTACAATTCCACAAATTGGACAAATTAGGCCATTTACATTAAATCAAATATTTCAATCATCAATCTTTCAACTAATTCAAGTCTCAACACAATGAAACAACTCAAGATCAAATCTAGGTCATTTAAGAGTGGGTCAACAACTCTAGAATAGCAACATGGTTTCATAAACCTTAAAAGAATACATATAACTACACTAGTTACATTCTTTGTTCATCATACATGCTCAACACTTTCAAACAAATTTCCATCATCAAAAACACAAGAAATAAAGAAAAGAATAACTTAAGAAACTCACAAGATGTAGCCTAGATCCTAAGGAACAAATTCCTTTCTAATAGTAAGTTTAAGAAACTTACAAAATCCAAGCTTTTTCTTTAAGTTTATCTTTTCTCCTTCACTTTCTTTCTTTGTCTTTCTTCAATGGAGTTTTTTGTTTTTGGTAAAGTGTATTAGGTTAAGTGAAATGAAAAATGAAAAACAATTTATATGTGCAACAATTACACTTGGCCGAAATTAATAGCCAAAATCAAGAAATTGTAATTTCAATTTCATTTCAATTATCATTATATCAACTTGCATAAATATCTTCTAACACCTTTATTAGATATTTATTTAAGTCAAATATGGCAACTAAAGTCATTTACTTAATATATCCTAAAGTAAAATATTAATATTTTAATTAATTTAATCATTTAACAATTAAATAATTAATTAATTAATCAAATACAAATATATTAAATATATATACAATATTTACATTAAATATTAAAAACATATATTCATTTAGGAAATAAGTCAAATAACTCATTTTGACTATTAATTAATGTGTATTTAAATTAATCAAGTATTAAATGTAAATACACAATAATTAAGGAAATGACTATCTAGTCTCTTTAGCATGTATCTTGCGTTTAACCATTAAACGACTTTATAAATAATCAATATTATTTATTTATGTTGCTCTAGTGCTCAAAGGTTTCCGATTTATGTCGCATCAAATAGACATAACCGTACCGTGACAAATCATCGGTAAAGGTAACGAAGTATGAATAACCACTGTGAGCAGTTTGACTTAGTGGACCACATACATCAGAATGTACGAGTTCCAGTAAGTTAATGGCACGGTGTCCAACACCAGAAAATGGGGCCTTGGTCATTTTACCCTGAATACAGGATTCACAAGTTGGATAGGATTCAATGGTAAGATCTGGTATCAAACCATTCCTAACCAACTGGGTAAGGCGTTTAACGCCAATGTGACCAAGTCTCATATGCCAAAGTTCAGTATTATTAATTTCAGGTAATCTACGTTTATTAACTCCAGTATTTAATATATCTTTAGAAGTTTGCAATGTATAATGACCATGCTGATTTGGACAACTAAGGATCCGAATATTATTTCTATCATATAAATACAAAGAACTATTCTTAATATTCATACAAAAGCCTTCTGTATCAAGTACAAAAAGTGATATAATATTAGCGACACATCCTGGTACAAAATGACAGTCATTAAGCAAAAGTGTCCCATTCGGCAATGAGATCTCGCATACTCCCACTGCAACTGCATCCAAAGAGTCTCCACTCCCGAACCGCAACTGCATCTCCCCTGGCTTCAGCCTCCTACTTTCCTTCAGCACCTGCAACGAATTGCAAATGTGAATGGGACAAGCAGAATCTAAAATCCAGCTGGATGTAACGGCTTCACAAGCCAAAGATAAATCAATAACTGAAAAATAAAAGTACCTGATGTAGATGCTCTGTCTCTCCTGATCTGAGCAATGTAATCTGGACAGTTTCTCTTCCAGTGCCCGACCTTGCCGCAGTGGTGGCATTTGTCTTCAGAAGCCCTTTTGGGCTTAGCTATCTTCGCCTGCTGTGGAGGACCGAAGGCCTTCTTCTTCTTCCCTTCTTCTTCTTTCCCTTGGACATTCCTTAGGAAGAAGCAGACAGAGAAGTAGATCTAGGTGGGCGAGTCGGTACTCCCTTCTTCAGATCCTCTTCCGCCGTGAGCAACATCCTATGTAGCTCCTGGTAGGTGCAGACTGTCCCGTGCATGTTGAAGTACATCACAAACTGGCGGAATGAAGCTGGCAGAGAACCAAGAATGACACTCCTACCGAGAATGTCATTCAGGATGAGATTATGTTGCCTCAATTGATCGATCAAATCGATCATTTGAAGAACATGTGGGCTAACACTTTGCCCCTCATCCAGACGCGCATGGAACAGTTCCATGGCGACCTTGTGAACAATAACCTGTTCCTGGTTCTCGAACGATTGTCTTAATCACATTATCATACTATAGGAATCTGATGTTCCATAGTATTGTTGCTTGAGTTTCGGAGAGAGCGAACTAAGAATGTATGATTTAACCCTTAAATCATCATTCTTCCAAGCTTCAAAAACTTGGCGTTCCTCCTCCGAAGCATCCTCACCCACTGCAAGGGGTAAAGGACCCTCAAGAACATAACCCAACTTTTCGGAATCGAGGACAATCCTCAAATCCAATTCCAGTCTGCAAAGTTCTCAGCGCCTTTCAGTTTGTTCGCATCTAACATACGCGCAAACTGGTTTGTGGATTGACCCGCCATCGCAAATCTATCATATAGATCACGAAAAACGGTTAGCAGAAATTAAGCAGTTTCATATAATATCAAAAGCATAAACTAGATCATGGATTTTTAATCTAATATGCCCCTCCCACTAAATCATGCAATACTGTAATCCCAAAACAGAATACAATATTTAATAATTAAATTAAATATAAATAGTGAAAAGTGGATCCCGTGAATATATTTCAGCTCACAGCAGAGGCACGGTCTCGCCTACGTATATTCATCAGGTAGACAACTCATTTGTCAATCATTCACTAATGACTCCTAAGTACCCGGTCCTGGCCGTTTCTCGTTGTCGCTGCGAAGGCAGGCCCACAAGGAGACGTACCAAGGTTAAACTCGCCAATGATAAACTCAAGTTACTTACGTAATCCTGACAGCTAGGGCACGTTCAGAATTCCGCTTTCGCTTGAATTTATCTAGTATCTAATATACATCCGGTATAAATAAATCTTTATCGGCTACACCCTCACAGCAGAGGCACGGTCTCGGATGTAGTCACAAAGAAGTATTCATAAACCGTATTGACAAGACGGACCATATAACATGCATCAAATACAAATTACATTAAAACCTTATTATTAGGGATTTTCCGCTAAGTGTCATACACCCTAAATCTAATCAAATTAGTTCCTAATAAGCATGCAAAATCAAGAAAACATGATTAAACATTGATTCAATGTAGGTTAAGCATTTTAAGTGGCCTAGAATCAGACTCGCTCTGATACCATTTTGAAGGGGTTATTTAGGGGGTGAGTCCGGTAACGCAGCGGAAGCGGGGTGAAAATCCGATTTTCAGATTTCAAAACTTTTTCTTGGATTAATTAAATAAATATATTTATTTAATATTCCAATAATCAAATTATGAAAATAAATTCAATGAAACAATTTTAAGTGAATTTACCGAAATACCCTTGCTTTGTATTTTTGTCCGTTTTAGTCCGAAATTGATCCAATCAATTTTGAATGATTCTAAATCATTTCTAAGATGAACTTATGATGTTCAAAACATCAAAACACCAAAGCAACCAAAATCCCCAAATTTCCTTATCTTGGCCGAATGCACCATTTGGTGCCCAAGTTAACCATTTGGTCATTTCATGCTTCAAAACTCATCCAAATGAAATCCAATCAACATGAAACTTTGCATGCATCATATACACACCCAAATGCTCAACATATATGAAAACCCCCAAATTTGGAAAGTTAGAAACCCTAATTTTTCAATTTCCACAAATTGGACAAATTAGGCTAATTACATTAAATCAAATGTTTCAATCATCAATCTTTCATCCAATTCAAGTCTCAACACAATGAAAAAACTCAAGATCAAATCTAGGTTATTTAAGAGTGGGTCAACAACTCTAGAATAGCAACATGGTTTCATAAACCTTAAAAGATTACATAAACTACAATAGTTACATCCTTTCTTCATCATACATGCTTTACAATTTCACCAAAGTTTTCCATCAAAAAAAACACAAAGAACAAAGAAAGAAATAACCTAAGGATATCAAATATGAAAGCCTAGATCCTAAGGAACAATTTCCCTACTAATAGTAAGTTGAGAAAAATTACTAAAATCAAGCTTTCTTGGATTTTTCTTTCTTTCTCAAAGTTCTTTAAGCTTTCTTCAATGGAGTTTTTCTTTTGTGAAATGTGTATTAGGTTAAGTGTTAAATGAAATGAAAATCAATTTATACTTGTTCAATTAATGCCTTGGCCGAAAATACCAATACCAAAAACAAGTAAAATTAATTTCAATTTCATTTCAAGTTCATTTGGTCAACTTTGACAAATATCTTAAAAACAACTTTATTAGATATTTATTTTGGTCAACAAATGCAACTAACATCATTAACTTTAAATATCCTAACATAAGATATTTATATTTTAATTAATTTAATCATTTAACAATTAAATAATTAATTAATTAATCAAATACAAATATATTAAATATATGTACAATATTTACATTAAATATTAAAAACATATATTCATTTAGGAAATAAGTCAAATAACTCATTTTGACTATTAATTAATGTGTATTTAAATTAATCAAGTATTAAATGTAAATACACAATAATTAAGGAAATGACTATCTAGTCTCTTTAGCATGTATCTTGCGTTTAACTATTAAACGACTTTATAAATAATCAATATTATTTATTTATGTTGCTCTAGTGCTCAACGAGTATGTTTCATTATTGAGACTCTCTAGGTTCAGGTATATCCGTCACGAAATCAAATTTCGTGTCCATAATCTCCACCCGTAGATTATGACGATCACGGATAATCTCGCTGAACCATACAGGTCGAGGTCATCGCAAATGTATAATTCCTCTGTCACAGGTATCCGGATAAATCCCAGAGATATAGATGTAAACGTCAAATCTCTATCGGGATTATCCAGTCGACTATTATATTAGCAATCTCAAAAAGAATGTTTAGAACTAGCTTCTAAACTTACCACGGGCCCATGGTTTTATCTGATTGCTAATCATATGGACTACCTATGCTCTGGTACACAGAACTGACGGATCTTATCTTGATACACATAGGACACCCTGAGGATCTATCTACACCCAACGAACAGGCGCGGAGGTCTGATCTAAATAGATCGGTGACGTGACTGCCGTCTAAGTGTAGAAGATGTCTCATGTGCCCACAATGGCATCTCAAGTCTAAGAATCACAAGTGCTACTCAACCCAAGAAGATTCTTATTGACGCTGGTGTACCATCCATTAAGAATCTTCGGTGAGTCGTTCAGTGTTTATCCACTATAAACACCTACACGTCTATACTAGTCTCCAAGACTTATGGTTCATTGAGAAACCATTGGAATCATATATTCCAGTATACGACATGTACCGATCTCAACGGGTTTACTATACTGACCAAGTAGTGTAAACCTTGACCAGGAACAGTCTGAGAATGACAACGTCATGATACTACTCAATGTCCGTTGCGACGCTTTTGCAACTGTACCATGACTAATCATTCTAAGGTCATTACGTCTTTACCATATAAAAGATTAGATTATATTATAGAAACTGCATATATTATTACTGATAATAACGTTTTACAGAAGTATTTAACAAAAATACAACCGGGAATTGGCGCTCTGAGCACCAACCCCTACAATTTGAGGATTCGTGACTGGACTCGAAGTCATCTTCAGTGTCGAATTCTTCTTTATTTGCTGCTTTCACGCTAACTTCAGAATGAGGAATTATCTCAATGTCTGTATTTTCTCGAGTTAACGTGATATTTTCAGGAACGGTGACATTTGGTACATGAAATATCTGTTCAGCAACTTCGAAGTTGTCAGAGACTTCTTGTGCTTCAACTGATATTTCAACACTATCTTTCTCCTGCGTGTCCCAAATGACCCTATGTTGTAACTTTTCTACCACCATCCAACCATGTCCTAGCTTTGGATCATATATATATATATATATATATCACAGACCGTGCTTGGGTATAAAAAATGTATGGATCATTCTTATACTAATAACATTGAACATTAATTGACGTTAGATGATTACTAACTTGAATTCTCCTCTTTCTGGCATTTGTGTCAAACCACTTGCATTCGAATAGCACAATATGTCGTCTGGGTCTATATATCAACTCAATGACTGATTGCAACACTCCGTTAGAAGTCAATAATATCTGAGCCGTGTTCTCCTGGGACTACAATTCAATAATTTTGAGTGACATGTGAAACATCTCGTTGCTCGGTATGAAATCTAACTTTGTTCACAATGCATCCACTGTATTCGTAAGCCTGCTTTTGAGGCCCATATGCCAAGGAAACCAACGAGGAGGACGAGTCCAGTTGACCATTTGCACTTGGTTGTTTATCTAACACATGATAATATTTATGTGTTAATATAACAAACTGAAATATTTATTGTTAGGATAAAAATAAATAGACAATGTTAGGGCTTATAGTTGTCTCAAACCATTTAGGAAATTTTTTTTTGTCTTCCATCAACGTTGTGTTCACCACTACATTATTGTTGGGTTTTCTAGGTCAAACCAAGATCAAATTAGGCAATAAAATGTGCGAATACAACAAAGTAAAGTAGCGGAAAATACTCACTTTGATCGGCTAAGTGGATGCGTTGAACAACAAAATTTTACTCCTTGATGTATTCGGCCAAGCCCTCCATTTTATTGATCTTCAAGCTCCAAGCTTTGAGTGTTGATTCCAAGCTCAAGGGTTGGTTTCCCTAATACCTTTGAATGATCTCTTTAGTGTGCTATCACTTGGAAAAATTTGCAACAAATTGTTTCCTTATTCTTGTATATGTCTCGGCCAAGCCAAGAATTTTGAGATGAAAAATGGCACAATGTCGAGAGTGAGGGAGAGAAGAGAGATGAGTGTGTTGTGTGTTGATTTCAAAAATCAAGTAATGATATACCAAACATTTGGTAAATGAAATTCATCATTACCAACTTGGAGTGTAATATAAGTTTCCATCATGTCCTACACCAACTTCCATCACCATAAAGGTTAATGAATTACTAGTGATGTGACTTGTGGGCCCCACTTGAATTCAGAATCCGAGTGGGCCCGTAAACACTCCCGGGCTCGGGTTCGCTAATTCCAAATCAACGAATTTTCCGTTGCGACGTAATTAAATCAAATTTAATTAAATAATTATGCCTAGCAAAATTACTATTCACGTCGCTAGCGAATTAATTCTAAATTAACTCGTTTGCCCGAATTAAAATCTAATTTTAATTCCACGTCAAAATCTAATTTCGTTTAATATATCGAATATATTATTTTACCGATTAATTCTGAATTAATCGTTCTCTCTTTTAAATAGTATTTTATCCCAGATAAAATATCTCTGTAATTAATCCTATATTAATTTTCTCTCTCTTATAATTAATCCCAGATTAATTATGTTCGAGTCATACGTCATCGGTGAATCTTCGGGAAGCAACCCATGAGATCCCTGGATATGTTGGCAGTAAATCCGGTCTTCGGACTATCCGAATACGTACGTACCTCGTACTACGTTTTTACCGATTTACAAGACATGGTTGGCTTCTAACAAAGCACCGTGCCTACCCAATTCTCCAGAAATATTCTTAAAGGAATATATAATCTATGTCAGGCGTAGTATACATAGTATTGTGTATTGCGATCCAGTATCGGATGTCACATGCTAGGCCTGGGGCTGTAATTGTGTCTGCCCCGTACGAAGCATATATCGGATCTCTGGTAACTAGTCTCTATTATCGGATAATCATGACCTAGTCATATTATTCCGAGGACTGCAGTACTAAAGAGTACTAGTTCCGTATCCTGCGTGATCATCATCTCCATATGACTGGAGTGATACTTCCATTTTGACATCACACCCAATACACTACGATTCTCAATATACCCAGAAGATGCGTACACAGAACCTGTTAAAGCCTTGGACGACCAAAACCAAAGTATATTGATTTTCGCAAGTATTAGCGATGTAAGTCTCAGGTTAAGACCAAATACACCTACCCTGATTCGGATTTCCATAGACACATAGTCATACTACCAATGGAATTCTGAGGGGTCTATCCAGAGCGAAGCTGTTTCCGTACCATCGGTAAACACAACCTCCTATCACATTTGCATAAGTATCCAATACTTAAATATATGAGAACTATGTCGTTATGCTCCCACAACGCGCACAAGTGCAATACTAGTCTATTCCACATTATCGATGTCCAGTTTCGATAATACTACGACTATGGATGTTTTAATGATTAAACCTTAATGGATTAATACTGTCTCATATCTTATTAATCCGGAACTAATCATATGGACTTTTATCATTTATGTATCTTGGTAATCCAATTACAAATGATAAAATAGCAATTTCCTTTGTCACATAGTTAATTTTTTTCAACAACACAATGTTATGTACAAATAGTGATGCTATAGGTCATAATTGTCCAACAATCTCCCACTTGGCCTATAGCCAATCACTCAAGTGTCCTACACTTGAACTATTTACGGGTCGCTCAAACTTCTGCTGAGAAACTGCTTTCATCAGTGGATTTGCAAAGTTATTATCTGATGCGATTTATTCAATCATCACATCGCCACGATGTATGATCCGACGAATCAGATGAAATATTGAAGTATATATTTGGATCTTTGATGAGACCATTAATTCTTTAGCCTGTGTTGTAGCCTAGCTCATCTGCTAACAGAACTACACCTAATCTAATTAGGATTATTATAGATCCAAATCGCTTCTATTGCTGCCTCAGCTGCAGTAATATTCCACTTTTGTTGTTTATTCGGCAACAATATCTTGCTTGGAATATTTCCAGCTCACTGTTCCGTTATTCAAACTATATAGTACCAATATTGCGACTTACAGTCGTTATTGTCGGTTTGGAAACTTGCAACGGTGAACCCAGTCACTTCAAGTTCTCCTCCTCCATAGTTTAAGAAAGAATCCTTAGATCATCTAAGATACTTAAGGATGTTCTTAACATCAATCCAGTGATTATCACTTGGATTGGCCTAATTGTAACTCCATATGCTCAAAGCATATGAGACATCAGGTCGCGTACATATCTTTCAATGTACGATTTCTCGGAGAGTGCCAACAACTTTTAGATCTATCCCAGTAGATCCTTATTCCTAGAATAAAGGTTGTTTCTCCCAATTATTCAATGGAGAATTTTCATGAAAGCCAAGCTTTCACCGATTGTATTATGGGAATGTCATTTCCAAGAAATGATATATCATCATTATTTAGGACATTCATTGTCAGTGCGCTTCCACTAACCTCCTTATATACACAAGAATCATCTTTGTTTTGAATTAAATCATATACCATTATGATTACATCAAAACGTAGTTCCAAGAACGTAATGATTGCTT
The DNA here is from genome assembly GCA_019454045.1 of Zanthoxylum bungeanum. Lineage (NCBI taxonomy): Eukaryota > Viridiplantae > Streptophyta > Magnoliopsida > Sapindales > Rutaceae > Zanthoxylum > Zanthoxylum bungeanum. Next base: position 43,512 of record SKCR01000762.1, read on the forward strand.
CAATCCATAAATGGATCGAATTAACTTGCAAACCTTGTTTGCTTGTTTTGGTATGACAAAACCGTCAGGATGTTGTAAACATCCTCCAAAAGGTTTCCGTTTAAGGAAAACGATTTTGACGTTCAGCTGCCATATTTCATAAATGAAACATGCAGCATTAGCAAGCATTATCCAAATGGATTTAATCATGGCAACGAGTAAAAGGTTTTGTCGTAATCGACACAATGTTGATAACGATACCTTTTCGCTACAAGCCTAGCTTTGTACGTTGGTATGTTGCCATCCATGTATGTCTTCCTTGAAGACTTATATAGTACCAATAGGCACAATGCCTTCCGGTACATCAACCAGTGTCCAAACTTGGTTGGTATACATGGAATCTATTTCGGACTTCATGGCACTTTGCCATGATAGGGAGTCGATACCTTGTATCACTTCCTCATACGTAGTTAGTTCGTATTCCTCAATAAGATTGACATCTTTATGAGGTGAGATCAGAAACCCATACCTCCCAGGTTGTTTTGTGACTCTCTCCAACTTACGTGGTTCTTGTGTATTCGAAGATTGTGGTACAGTTTCATCCCTGATGAACTGTTTGTGTTCCGTTAAGGAATCGGTGCCTGGAACATTATTACTCTGATTTTCATCGAGTTTTACTTTCCTCCCACTTAACACTGCATATAGGTATTCCTTTTAGGAAAACGCAATGGAGAGCAACAATTAAATTGTTCTCTTGTGAGTTGTATAAGTACTATACTCTGGTTACCCTAGGATAACCCACAAATTAGGCGCTTATCCGATTTGGGTTCTAGTTTGGTATCATCCAAACATATGCCCAGCATTCCCAAATCTTCAGGAATGAGAAAACCCGGTTTCTTTCCTGTTCATATCTAATATGAAGTCTGTCAAAAAGTTTGTCATGGAACCTTATTCAAAATAAGTTTTGCACTGTTTTATGCGTGTCCCTAGAAGGAAAATGGTAGCTCAGAGCGACTCATAATTTGTTGGACAGTTATATCCCATAGCGTCACTATTTGTAAAAGACATTGTGGTTTTTGTACAAATTAACTATGTAGCAATGGAAATTTCCTTTTATCATTTCGTAATTAGATTACTTAAATTTGTGAATGATGAAAATCCTTATGATTAGTTCCGGATTGAGATGATATGAGACAGTATCAATCCACGACGGTTTAATCATTAAATATCCCTAGTCGTAGTATTATCGAGACTGGAAATCGATAATGCGGAATAGACTAGTATCGCACTTGTGCGTGTTATGGAAGCGTAACAACATAGTTCTCATATATTTAAGTATTGGATACTTATGCAAGTATGGTAGGAGGTTGTGTTTTACCGATGGTATGGAAAACAGCTTCGCTCTGGATAGACCCCGCGAAATCCCATTGGTAGTATGACTATGTGTCTAGGGGAATCCGCATCAGGGTAGGTGTATTTGGTCTTAACCTGAGACTTGCATCGCTAGTACTTGCGACAATCAATACGGTTTGGTTTTGATCGTCCAGGACTTTAACAGGTTCTGTGTACGCCTCTTCTGGGTTTATTGAGAATCGTAGTGTATTGGGTGTGATGTCAAGACGGAAGTATCACTTCAGTCATATGGAGATGATGATCATGCAGGGATACAGAACTGGTTATCTATTGTGTTGCAACCATCGGGATAATATGACTAAATCATGATTATCCGATTAAAGAGACTAGTTGTTTGATATCCGATATATGCTTCGTACGGGGCAGACACTATTCCAGCCCCAGGCCTTGCATGTGACATCCGATACTGGATTGTTTTACACAATACTATGTACACTACGCCTGACAAAGATCATTTATTCCATTAAGAATATTTCTGGAGAATTGGGTAGGCACGGTGCTTTGCTAGAAGCCAACCATGTCTCGTAAATAGTTAAAAATGTAGTACGAGGTACGTACGTGTTCGGATAGTCCGACGACCGGATTTACTGTCAACATATCCAGGGATCTCTTGGGTCGCTTCCCGAAGATTCACCGATGACGTTTTATTCGAACTTAATTAATCTGGGATTAATTACGGAGAAATTTTATCTAGGATAAAACACTATTTGAAGAGTGAGATAGATTAATTCGGAATTAATCGTTAAAATAATATATTCGATATATAAACGAAATTAGATTTCGACGCGGAATTAAAATTGGATTTTAATTCGGGCAAACGAATTAATTTAGAATTAATTCGCGAGCGACGTGAATAGTAAATTTGATTTAATTACGTCGCAACGGAAAAATTCATTAATTCGGAATTAACGAAACTGAGCCCAGGATGTGTTTGCGGGGCCACTCTAATTTTGAATTAAGTGCGGCCACAAGTCACATCGCTCGTCACATCGCATGTCACTTTAGTGATGGATGTCCATTCACCTTTTTGGTGAGTGACAACTAGTCACTATTCATGATGTTGGTTGTTGAGAGCCTTTAATGCATTTTTTGGCTCCAAATGGTTTTGACTTTTTTGAAAGCCATATACCAAACTTTTGTATAACACCTTTTTGCATTACTTGTTTTTAGAAAACAAAATCAAAATAAAAAACTCTCTCTCTCCCAATAGCTCTCAAAACCGTGAGCCATATCAAAGGAAAGAAAAAATTGTTTTTTCTTTCAATCTTGCTAGCACATTCAAGGAATCATTCAAGGTGATAGGGAAACCATCTCAAGAGCTTGGAATCCTCTAAAAGCTTGAAGCTTGTTCATCTTCAACCAAACTTGGAGCTTGGTCGAATACAAAATGGATTTTTGTGTTCTTCGTGTTCAAAAATTGTTCATGTAAGTGTAATTCCGCCTCACTTCTTGAGTATTCATTCTTTTCATTGCTTAAATATGATCTTGGGACCACATTAGAACCCAACAATGGTTAAATGAGCCTAATTTGAGCATGAAAATGATTAGGGTCATAACATGAAATTTGGGTAAAATTGATTTTGAGCATGATTTGATGAAATGTTTGATTGAGTATGCTTGAATGTGTTGGACAGTTATGACCCATAGCGTCACTGTTGTAAAAAACATATTTTTTTGTACAAATTAACTATGTGACAACGAAATTGCCTTTTATCATTTCGTAATTAGATTACTTAAATGTGTGAATGATGAAAGTCCTTATGATTAGTTCCGGATTGAGATGATATGAGACAATATCAATCCACGATGGTTTAATCATTAAATATCCCTAGTCGTAGTATTATCGAGACTGGACATCGATAATGCGGAATAGACTAGTATCGCACTTGTGCGTGTTATGGAAGCGTAACATCATAGTTCTCATATATTTAAGTATTGGATACTTATGCAAGTGTGGTAGGAGGTTGTGTTTTACCGATGGTACGGAAAACAACTTCGCTCTGGATAGACCCCGCGGAATCCCATTGGTAGTATGACTATGTGTCTATGGAATTCTGCATCAGGGTAGGTGTATTTGGTCTTAACCTGAGACTTGCATCGCTAGTACTTGCGACAATCAATACGCTTTGGTTTTGGTCGTCCAGGACTTTAACAGGTTCTGTGTACGCCTCTTCTGGGTTTATTGAGAATCGTAGTATATTGGGTGTGATGTAAAGACGAAAGTATCACTTCAGTCATATGGAGATGATGGTCACGTAGGGATACAGAACTGGTTCTCTAAGGGTTGCAACCATCGGGATAATATGACTAGGTCATGATTATCCAATAATAAAGAGACTAGTTGCTAGTGATCCGATATATGCTTCGTACGGGGCAGACACTATTCTAGCCCCAGGCCTTGCATGTGACATCTGATACTGGATCGCAATACGCAATACTACGTATACTACACCTGATATAGATCGTATATTCCATTAAGAATATTTCTGGAGAATTGGGTAGGCATGGCGCTTTGCTAGAAGCCAACCTTGTCTCGTAAATCGGTAAAAATGTAGTACTTGGTACGTACGTGTTCGGATAGTCCGACGACCGGATTTACTGCCAATATATCCAGGGATCTCTTGGGTTGCTTCCCGAAGATTCACCGATGACGTATGATTCGAGCTAATTAATCTGGGATTAATTGCGGAGAGACTTTATCTGAGATAAAGTACTATTTGGAGAGAGAGAAAGATTAATTTGGAATTAATCGATAAAATAATATATTTGATATATTAAACGAAATTAGATTTCGACGCGGAATTAAAATTAGATTTTAATTCGGGCAAACGAGTTAATTTAGAATTAATTCGTTAGCGATGAATAGTAATTTTCTAGGCATAATTATTTAATTAAATTCGATTTAATTACGTCGCAACGGAAGTTCGTTAATTTGGAATTAGCGAACCCGAACCGGGAGTGTTTGCGGGCCCACTCGCATTCGGAATCGAGTGGGGCCCACATGTCATATCAATTTTCACACCACATGTCACTTAAAGTAGTTTATTTGATGTGTTTTGGTGTGAAGTTGTTGGTAACTTATTCAACACTCCAAATTTGAAAGCTTGAGAGACTTTTACCAAATCAACATTTGGTATATCAATTAAGTTTTTTGAAAACAATTACACAAGCTTTCATTCTCTCCTCATTACCGAATTTGAATAAGCATTTTCTCATCTCCATTTGTTCTTCATCTTGACCGAAAACTAGCAAGAACAAGACTAAAAATTGTGGCAATTTTGAGTGCTAGCACACACATCAAAGGAATCATACAAGTGTAGTTAGGAAACCAACACAAGAGCTTGGAATCTTGAAAAGCTTGGAGCTTGTCATCTTCTTCCTGGACTGCCTTGGCCGAACCTAGAGGGGAAATTGGGCATTTGAACGCATCCATAAACCGATCAATGTAAGTGTGTTTCCGCCACTCTTCTTTATTATTCATTCACTTTTATGCTTGATTTGATCTTGGGATTAAACCTAGAAACCCAACAATGGTATCTATGAGCCAAAATGAGCATGAAATGAATTAGGGTAAAATTTGGGTAAAATCATTTTGAGCATGATTTGATAAAATTGATTGATTGAGTATGCTTGAATGATGATATATTGAGGTTGTATTGGATCAATTTCATGAAATATTGATTGGATCAATTTTTTTCCCATGTTTAGGCTTGGCCGAATGTGTAGTTACCCTACAAGTCTTGGTATTTTTTTGTTTCGTAGATCATTGGATGACTTGAAATGATTGGGATATGTCGATTTAAAATTCAATCGGATTGAAAAATGAATTCGGACAAAATTCGTTACCATTGCCGAGAGCTTGTTAGCATGTAATGGACTTGATTTTTTGATTCAAGAATGTTGGACATTAGTTGAGCAATAGGATACATAATTAATTAGTTAAATTGTATTTTGAAAATATTAATTTGGGTAATTAATTGATGTATTACACTTAAGTTAATTGAATTATAAAATTTGGAATTTTAAAATTTGATTAATGGGCTTAATTTTTAATTGGGCTTGAAAATGTTATATTTGGGCATAATGGGCTTGGTTGGGCCAAGTTGGTTAGGCCAATTGGATTGGATCCAAATTGGGCCTAAATCATTCCATAAGTCCAAATATAATAAATGGGCTTTAAAAGTTTAATGGGGTCTTATGGGCTAAAATTGTTTTCTTGGCAAATGAGGGTGATTCCTTAATTGGGCTTGGTAATTGGTTTTGACCCATATTGACCAAAGCTCATGCCTTATGAAATCAATTGAAAGCCCATCGGACTTTAATTAAACAAACATTGGATGTTAGTTGGGCTTTGAGACCCGATAAGATTAGATTTGAAATCTAAGACGTTAAAGCGCATTAAAAAGTGTAGATATTTAATTTGGAATTAAATAAATGAATTAGTATTGAATACGAATTAAATTAGATTTAACGAGTAGTGCGAAATGATTCAAGAATTTGAACTTTGAGTACTTATTCTCAAATGAGTTGGACTCGCGCAAAAATCAAATCGTTGTTTGAACATTGGATGATCACATAATTCAAAGACTAATTAATTGAATTAGATTGGTTGAATTGCATGCTATGAATGAATATATGGATGTGTTGAATGAATAGCATATATCGGATGGATATTAGAAGGGAAATGGCAATTTTAGAAATTGGTGTAAATTTGGAATTTATAAATTGGACCTGCGTGTCCAGCCTTATCTCTCATTATTTATTTGTATTCTCTTCTCACCTAATTCCCCTCAATGTAATGAGGTTTCTATTATTGTATTATGTAATTGGGTAGAAGTAGAATAGTGCTAGCCGGGGAGAGGAAAGTGAGTGATTTGTTCTATGAACAAGTTGTTAAATATCCATCTGCATATCGTTATTAATTTACTTTCGCGCCTTATTATGTGTTTAGAATGCATGTTTAAGGGTGTATGATGATGAGACCTAACAAAGATAATAAATTGGTTGCCAATTTATGCGAAAATCCCTCAATTCATATTAAGCGATATTTCCTTCCATTGAGTGATTCTTACTCAAGATCCAAGATTGGCATTGGTTTATTGGCCAAAGTCAAGACCTTTGTCAATCGCGGATGTGTTTGAATCATGAAGGCTTTGTTCCATATCGGTGTCTTCTTCTCCAAGTTTTGATTTGTTTGCCAAAGTCAAGATCACTTCTTGTCCATCGACATTGATACGAAGCTTTCCCACGTCAATGGGTCCCGCTTAACTGGAATCATTAAGCTTGTTGTGCCAAAGCCAAGGCTTAGTTGATTCAGAGGAAAAGGTTAGGAAAATATATTGGATATATTGGCATATATATGTTGTATATGTTTCGGACTTTGAGGTCCACCTACCGAATCTAGGAATTGGATGAGATCCATTGATCTTCGAGATCTACCTAGTTAAATATCATACAGCTCGTTGGCCAAAGTCAAGGTTGTGCGTTATTTAACGGGATCCTAGCCCACTAGGAAACTGGGTTTCCCGAGTACTCGACAGAGTGTTAGAGGCTCGCCGAAAAATAGTGGGAGGCTAGTATTGAATTTGCAATTTCGTTCAAATACTTAGCTTTACGCGCTTTCAAATATTTCGTCAAAATTATTTTATTAGTTGGACTAATATAATGTTATTTTTCTTGTAGCAGTTGGACTGTACCCTACATTGTTAATTGGATAATTAGATTATCGCAGTTAAAATGACCGGAAAGAATAGTGTCTGTGACATAATCATGGGAGAAAATATCTTCAACGGCACTAACTTCTCCGATTGGGAACTCAATCTAAGGATAGTACTTGGATCTGAGAGGCTTCTATATACTATAGAAAGACCTCTCAGGCCTAAGCCCACTTCTGATCAGTTGCTCGAACTAGAGCTTTGGAAGACTCATAGTGATGACAACGCGATTGTTCAGTCTATTATGTTTGCTGCTATGACTCAGCAATTCCGTCTACAAAACAAGGGATTGGATCCCTATAACATGTTGGCGAAATTGCATGATCTGCACCGATCTAACCTTAGATCGCAAAGATATAAGTTACAGAAGAAGCTCTTCAGTGCTCGGATGTCGGAGGGTACGTCTGTTGAACATCACGTGACACAGATGGTTGCCGATATTGAGCAGCTTGGACAAATGGGGATTGTCTTTGAGATAGAGACCTCTATAGATTTGATCTTGCAGTCTCTCCCTGATACTTGGAGTGGGTTCATCATGAACTACAACATGTTGAACCAAGAGCAGACTCTTGGAGAGCTGATGTCCACGCTGCGTGAGGCAGAGAATGAGCTCCAAAAGGGCAAAAATCGTGAGGCGCACTTTGCATCGACATCTCATTCACCAAGGGCTGGGCCCAAGGCGACTGGAGGTGTGAAAAAGAAAAAGCATAAAAAGAAGGGCAAAGGTAAGGCGTCAAAGGCTTCTGGGAAGCCGAATGACAAGTCTGAGGATGTTTGCCTCCAGTGCGGGAAGCGGGGTCATTGGAAACGTGACTGCCGCGAGTACAAGGCGCTCCAGAATGAGATAAAGGTGGGCAAGGCACCGGCCTCAGGTATGTTTGTTATAGAAATAAACATGACTACTTCTAGTTTTAAAAATTGGATTTTTGATTCTGGTTGTGGTACTCACATTTGTACTAATGTGCAGGATCTGCGGATTAGCAGGAAATTGAAGTCAGGGGAGATTGATCTGCGTGTTGGAAATGAGACATCTGTTGTCGTTTTGGACGTGGGCACTTATGTTTTGGAACTGCCCTCAGGCCATGTACTTGAACTTTTGGACTGTTATTATGTACCTAGTTTGACTATGAATATTATTTCTGTATCTATGTTAACCCAATATGGGTATACTTTTGTATTTCGAAACACTGGGTGTTTTATGTATAAAAATGATAAAGAAATTTGCACTGCTGTTGTAAATAATGGTCTTTATATTTTTAATATAAATCAATCTCAATCATATTCTGTAACAAACAAAAGACTTAAAGTAAGTCATAAAGATGAAACTTATATGTGGCATTGTCTTCTGGGACACATAAACAAGACTCGCATATCCACACTTTCGAAGAGTGGGTACTTGGACGGATTTGATCCAAATTCATATGACGTCTGTGAATCTTTCTTATTAGGTAAAATGCCTAAGTCACCTTTTAACGGTAAAGGTGTACGCGCCACCGAACTGTTAGCCTTTGTTCATAGTGACGTTTGTAGACCCATGTCTAGCCAGGCTAGAGGTGGATACGAATACTTCGTAACCTTTACGGATGATGCATCACGTTATGGTTATGTGTATCTTATGAGACACAAGTCGGAAACTTTTGAGAAATTCAAAGAGTTTCGACACGAAGTTGAAAAATAGTCCGATAAAAGTATTAAGACATTACGGTCGGACCATGGTGGCGAATACTTAAGTAATGAGTTTCTTGACTACTTGAAAGAATATGGTATTCTTTCACAGTGGACTCCTTCCGGAACACCGCAATTAAACAGTGACTGGCAAAAGCTATTCCTCAGCAAAAGTTTGAGCGACATGTACATAGTTCAGGTATTAGATGCTTGAGTGACTGGCTATAGGCCAAGTGGGAGATTGTTGGACAGTTATGACCCATAGCGTCACTGTTTTTAAAAACATGGTTTTGTACAAATTAACTATGTGACAATGAAATTGCCTTTTATCATTTCGTAATTAGATTACTCAAATGTGTGAATGATGAAAGTCCTTATGATTAGTTCCGGATTGAGATGATATGAGACAGTATCAATCCACGACGGTTTAATCATTAAATATCCCTAGTCGTAGTATTATCGAGACTGGACATCGATAATGCGGAATAGACTAGTATCGTACTTGTGCGTGTTATGGAAGCGTAACAATATAGTTCTTATATATTTAAGTATTGGATACTTATGCAAGTGTGGTAGGAGGTTGTGTTTTACCGATGGTATGGAAAACAGCTTCACTCTGGATAGACCCCGCGAAATCCCATTGGTAGTATGACTATGTGTCTATGGGAATCAGCATCAGGGTAGGTGTATTTATTCTTAACCTGACACTTGCATCGCTAGTACTTGCGATAATCAATACGCTTTGGTTTTGTTCGTCCAGGACTTTAACAGGTTCTGTGTACGCCTCTTCTAGGTTTATTGAGAATCGTAGTATATTGGGTGTGATGTAAAGACGAAAGTATCACTTCAGTCATATGGAGATGATGGTCACGTAGGGATACAGAATTGGTTCTCTAAGGGTTGCAACCATCGGGATAATATGACTAGGTCATGATTATCCAATAATAAAGAGACTAGTTGCTATTGATCCGATATATGCTTCGTACGGGGCAGACACTATTCTAGCCCCAGGCCTTGCATGTGACATATGATACTGGATCGCAATACGCAATACTACGTATACTACGCCTGATATAGATCGAATATTCCATTAAGAATATTTCTGGAGAATTGGGTAGGCATGGCGCTTTGCTAGAAGCCAACCTTGTCTCGTAAATCGGTAAAAACGTAGTACTTGGTACGTACGTGTTCGGATAGTCCGACGACCGGATTTACTGCCAATATATCCAGGGATCTCTTGGGTTGCTTCCCGAAGATTCACCGATGACGTATGATTCGAGCATGATTAATCTGGGATTAATTGCGGAGAGACTTTATCTGGGATAAAGTACTATTTGGAGAGAGAGAAAGATTAATTTGGAATTAATCGATAAAATAATATATTTGATATGTTAAACGAAATTAGATTTCGACACGGAATTAAAATTATATTTTAATTCGGGCGAATGAGTTAATTTAGAATTAATTCGTTAGCGATGTGAATAGTAATTTTGCTAGGCATAATTATTTAATTAAATTCGATTTAATTACGTCGCAATGGAAGTTCGTTAATTTGGAATTAGCGAACCCAAGCCCGGGAGTGTTTGCGGGCTCACTCGCATTCGGAATCGAGTGGGGCCCACATGTCACATCAATTGTCACATCACATGTCACTTAAAGTAACTTTATTGTGATGTGTTTTGGTGAAGTTGTTGGTAACTTACTCAACACTCCAAACTTTGAAAGCTTGATAGACTTTTACCAAATCAACATTTGGTATATCAATTAATTTGTTTTTTTTAAAACAATTAGACAAGCTTTCATTCTCTCTCTCATTACCGAATTTGAAGAAGCATTTTCTCATCTCTCTTTGTTCTTCATCTTGACCGAAACTAAGCAAGAACAAGACCAAAAATTGTGGCAATTTTTGAGTGCTAGCACACACATCAAAGGAATCATACAAGGTGTTAGGGAAACCAACACAAGAGCTTGGAATCTTGAAAAAGCTTGGAGCTTGATCATCTTCTTCCTTGGACTGCCTTGGCCGAACCTATAAGGGAAATTTGGGCATTTGACGCATCCATAAACCGATCAATGTAAGTGTGTTTCCGCCACTCTTCTTTGTTATTCATTCACATTTTATACTTGATTTGATCTTGGGATTAAACCTAGAAACCCAACAGAATGATGATAACATAGTGTTATGCATGATCAATTTCATGAAAAATGAATTGGATAAATTTTCCCCAATTAGCTTTTGTTGGCCGAATGTATATGCCCTAATAAAGTCATGGTATTTTTTGTTCTTTTGATCATTGGATGAGTTTAAAGACTTGGGATAATGTTGATTTTTAATTCAATCGGATTGAAAACGAAATCGAAATAAAAACCCTAGAATGCCGTTAGCTTGATAGCATGAAATGAGATGATTTTTTGAATCAATTATGTTGGACATGTGTTGATGATGAAAAGCATGATTAATGGATTAGATTAGTATTTTGGAAATGTTAATTTAAAAGATTAATCATGGCTAAACACTTTGATTTATTAAATTATGAATTTTGGAAAATTGGAATTTAATAAATTGGGCTTGATTTTGAATTGGGCTTATAATTGTTTTATTTGGGCAAATGGGCTTGGTTGGGCCAAGTTGGTTTGGGCCAAATGGATTGGATCCAAATTGGGCCTAAACCATTCCATTAAGTCAAATATAACAAATGGGCTTTAAAAGTTTAATTGGGCCTAATGAGCCGAAATTGGTTTCTTGGCAAATAAGGGTGATTCCTTAATTGGGCTTTGGTATTTGGGTTTGACCCATATTGACCAAAGTCCATGCCTTATGAAATCAATTGAAAGCCCATTTGACTTTAATTAAACAACATTGGATGTTAATTGGGCTTTGAGACCCGTTAGATTAGATTTGGAATCTAAGTCGTTGAAGCCCATTAAAAAATATAGATATTTAATTTGGAATTAAATAAATGATTTAGTATTGAATACGAATTAAATTAGATTTAAAGAGTAGTTTGATATAATTAAAGAATCCGTACTTCGAGTACTTATTCTCAAACGAGTTGGACTCGCGCAAATCAAATCGTTGTTTGAATATTGGATGATCACTTAATTCAAAGATTAATTAATTGGATTAGATTTATTGAATAACATGCTATGAATGAATACATGGATGTGTTGAATGAATAATGTATATCGGATGGATAATAGAAGGGAAATGGCAATTTTGGAAATTGTTTTAAATTTAGAATTTATTAAATTGGACCTGCGTGTCCAGCCTTATCTCTCTTGATTCTTTGTATTCTCTTCTCACCTAATTCCCATCAATGTTAATGAGGTTTCTATTATTGTATTATGTAATTGGGTAGAAGTAAGAATAGTGCTAGCCGGGGAGAGGAAATAGAGTGATTTGTTCTAGGAACAATCTGTGAGATATACATCCGCATATCGTTATTAATTTACTTTCGCGCCTTATTATGCTTTTAGAATACATGCTTAAGGGTGTATGATGAGAACTAACAAAGATAATAAATTGGTTGCCAATTTACTCAAAAAAAAAAACCCTCAATAAAATATTAAGCGTTTTTCTTCCATTGAGTGATTCTTACTCAAGATCCAAGATTGCCACTGGTTTGTTGGCCAAAGTCAAGACCTTTGTCCATCGCGGATGTGTTTGAATCATGAAGGCTTTGTTTCATATCGTGTGTCTTGTCCAAGTTGTGATTTGTTGGCCAAAGTCAAGATCACTTCTTGTCCATCAACATCGATTACAAAGCTTTCCAAAGTCAATGGTTTCGCTTAACTGAAATCATTAAGCTTGTTGTGCCAAAGCCAAGGCTTAGTTGATTCAGAGGAAAAATGTTAGGAAAATATATTGGCATATATATTGTATATATGTTTCGGACTTGGAGGTCCACCTACCGGATCTAGGAATTGGATGAGATCCAATTGATCTTAGAGATCTATCTAGTTAAATATCATACAGCTTGTTGGCGAAAGTTAAGGTTGTGAGTTATTTAACGGGATCCTAGCCCACTAGGAAACTAGGTTTCCCGAGTACTCAACAGAGGGTTAGAGGCTCACCGAAATATAGTGGGAGGCTAGTATTGAATTTGCATTTTCGTTCAAATACTTAGCTTTACGCGCTTTCAAAATTATTTCGTCAATTATTTTATTAGTTGGACTAATATATTATTATTTTTCTTGTAACAGTTAGACTGTACCCATACATCATTAATCGAATAGTTGGACTATTGCGGTTAAGATGACTGGAAAGTTGAGCATTAAGGAAATTGTCATGGGCGACAACGTCTTAATGGCACAAACTTTCAGGACTGGGATATGAATCTCAGAATTATTCTGGGATCCGAGAAGTTACTCTACACTTTAGAGCGACCTATTGGGCCTAAGCCCTGACCTGATCAGTTGCTTGAGCTAGAGCTTTGGAAGACTCATAGCGATGATAATGCGACTGCTCAATCGGTAATGATTGCCTCTATGACTCCGCAATTCCGTCGTCAAAACAAAGGGTTGGATCCTTATGAGATGATGGCGAAGTTGTATGATCTCCACTGATCTAACCTTATATAGCAAAGATACAAGTTGCAGAAGAAGCTCTTCCGCGCTCGAATGTCAGAGGGTACGTCTGTTGAGCATCATGTCTCACAGATGATTACTGACATTGAGCAGCTCGGACAGATGGGCATAGTCTTCGAGGCTGAGACTTCAGTGGATTTGATCCTACAGTCTCTCCCAGACACTTGGAGTAGGTTCATCATGAACTACAACATGTTGAACCAAGACCAAACTCTTGGAGAGTTGATATCCACTCTACGTGAGGTAGAAAAGGAGATCCTTAAGGGCAAGAAGCACGAGGCGCACTATGCTTCAACATCTCAGACTCCAAGGGCTTGGCCCAAGGCGACTGGAGGTGTTAAGAAGAAGAAGTATAAGAAGAATGGCAAGGCCAAATCGTCAAAGGGTTCTGGGAAACCCAAGGACAAATCCCAAGATGTATGCTTGCAGTGCGGGAAGCGGGGTCACTGAAAGCGTGATTGCCGCGAGTACAAGGCACACATGAAGGAAATCAAAGCGGGCAAGGCACCAGCTTCAGGTATGTTTGTTATAGAAATAAAAATGTCTACTTCTAGTTTTAAAAATTGGATTTTTGATTCTGGTTGTGGTACTCACATATGTACTGATGTGCAGGATCTGCGGATTAGCAGGAGACTGGCCTCATGAGAGATTGACCTCCGTGTTGGAAATGGGACTCGAGTTGCCATTTTGGCCGTGGGCACTTATGTTTTGGAACTGCCTTCGGGGCATGTACTTGAACTTATAAACTGCTATTTTGTACCTAGTTTGACTAGGAATATTATTTATGTATCTATGTTAGCCTAATGTGGGTATACTTTTGTATTTAGAAACACTTGGTGTTTTATGTATAAAAATAATATGGAAATTTGCACTGCTGATGCAAATAATGGTCTTTATATTTGAATATAAATCAATCTCAAACATATAATGTAACAAATAAAAGGCTTTAAGTAAGTAACAAAGATGATGTTGGGGGGTTGGTGCTCACAGCGCCAATTCCCGGTTGTATTTCTTTATGAATACTTCTGTAAAATATTATTATTTTGAATAATATATGCAGTTTCTATAATAGAATATATATATTTTAATATGGTAAAGACGTAATGACCATAGAATGACTAGTCATGGTGCAGTTGCAAAAGCGTCGCAACTGACATTGAGTTGTATCATGACATTGTCATTCTCAGACAGTTCCTGGTCAAGGTTTACACTACTTGGTCGGTATAGTAAACTCGTTGAGACCGGTACATGTCGTATACTGGAATATATGATTCCAATGGTTTCTCAATGAACCATAAGTCTTGGAGACTAGTATAGACGTGTAGGTGTTTATAGCGGATAAACACTGAACAACTCACCGAAGATTCTTAATGGATGGTACACCAATGTCAATAAGAATCTTATCGGGTTGAGTAGCACTTGTGATTCTTAGACTTGAGATGCCACTGTAGGCACATGAGACATCTTCTACACTTAGATGGCAGTCACGTCACCGATCTATTTAGATCAGACCTCCGCCTGTTCGTTGGGTGTAGATAGATCCTCAGGGTGTCTTGTGTGTATCGAGATAGGATCCGTCAGTTCTGTGTATCAGAGCATAGGTAGTCCATATGATTAGCAATCAGATAAAATCCATGGGCCCGTGGTACAATTTAGAAGTTAGTTCTAAATGTTCTTTTTGAGTTTGCTAATAGAATAGTCGACTGGATAATCCCTATAGAGATTTGACGTTTACATCTATATCTCTGGGATTTATCCGGATACCTGTGACGGAGGAATTATATATTTTCCATGACCTCGACCTGTATGATTCAGCGAGTTTATCCGTGATCGTCATAATTTACGGGTGGATAAATTATGGACACGAAATTGGATTTCGTGACGGATATACCAGAATCTAAAGAGTCTCACTAGTGAAATATACTCGTAGAGCACTATAGCAATATTTATAAATAATATTGATTATTTATAAAGTCGTTTAAAGGTTAAACGCAAAATACATGTGTAAGGACCCGATAGTCATTTCCTTAATTTTTATGTATTTGCATTTAATATTTGATTAGTTCAAATACACATTAATTAATTGTCAAAATGAGATTTTTGACTAATATCATAATATATATATGTATTAAATATTTAATGTAAATATAATACATATATTTAATATATTGTATTTAATTAATTAATTAATTGTTTAATTATTAAATGATTAAATTAATTAAAATATAAATATCTTAAGCTTATGATATTTGTTTTAATGACCAAGTTGCAATTGTTGACTAAGTTGAAAATATCATTAAAGTGTAATGATCATTATTTAACAAGTTGGCAAGTTGATTTCAATAAAGCAAAAACTAGATATTTTGATATTTGGTGTATACCAAATTCGGCCAAGGCCAAATTGGTGGGTATATATTGTTTTGTTTTTTGATTAGGGTTTATCATCATCAACACTTTATCAAAACTCCATTAAAATAAAGAAAAGAAGCTAGAGAGAAAGAAAAGTAAAAATCAAAGAAAGCTTGGATTTAAGTAAGTATTTCCAACTTACTATTAGAGAGAAAATTGTTCCTCTTGTTCTTGGCAACATATTGTGATGTCCTTGAGTTTTTCTATTCTTTATTCTTTATACTTTTGATGGTTGAAAGTTTGATGAAGGTGTTATGCATGTATGTAGTTGGAAGAATGTTGCTAATGTTGTAGTAAACATTCTTTTCATGGTTTTAGAACCTTGTTGCTAATCTAGAGTTGTTGACCCACTCTTAAATGACCTATATTTGATCTATAGTTATTTCATTGGGTTGAGACTTGATTTGGATGGATGAAACATGATTGAAGTATTGGATTTTGTTAATTTGGTCTAATTTGTCCAATTTGTAGAAATTGAAAAATTAGGGTTTAAGGCCACTTCCAAATTGGGGCTTTTCACTTATATGGTGTATTTGTATGTGTATATGATGCATGTAAGATATTAGGTTGATTGGATTTTGCCTTGATGTGTTTTGAACATGGAAAGTGCAAAATGCACATTAATCTCCCTAATGAGGCTATCGGCTTTGGGCATTAATTTTGGGAATTTTTGTTGCAATTTGTATTTAAATATGTAGGACATGTTAAATTCATATTTGTAATGATTTAGAATCATCCAAAATCGTTTCGAACAATTTCGGATTAAAATAAACAAAATGCTTAGTTTATGGGTAATTCGGTAAATTCACATAAATTTGATTTATTGTGTTTTATTTCATAATTTGATTATTGGATAATAAAATAAATAAGTTTATTTTATTAATCCGAGAAAAATTTTTGAAATCGGAAAATTTAATTTTCCACAGTTCCGCTGCGTTACCGAATATCCGCAATAAAAACCCTACAAAATGGTATCAGAGCAAGTCTGATTCTAGGCCCCCTAATATGATTAGCCCTTTAATTCAATGTTTAATCATGTTTTCTTGACTTTATACATGCATGTTATATTCTAATTTGATTAGATTTATGGTGTATGACACTTAGCGTAAAATCCCTAATTAATAAGGTTTAAATGTAATTATGTATTTGATGCATGTTATGTGGTCTGTCTTGTCAATACGATTTATAAATATTTCTCCGTGACTACATCTGAGACCGTGCCTCTGCTATGAGGGTGCAGCCGATAGAGATTTATTTATACCGGATGTATATCAGATACTAGATAAATTCAAGCGAAAGCGGAATCCTGAACATGCCCTAGCTGTCAGGGTTACGCAAGTAACTTGAGTTTATCATTGACGAGTTTAACCTTGGTACGTCTCCTTGTGGGCCTGCCTTAGCAGCGACAACGAGAAACGACCAGGACCGGAAACCCAGGAGTCACTAGTGAGTGATTGACAAATGAGTTGTCTACCTAATGAATATACGTAGGCGAGACTGTGCCTCTGCTGAGAGCTGAAATATATTCATAGGATCCACTTTTCACTATTTGTATTTAATTTAATTATTAAATCTTTGTATTCTGTTTGGGGATTACAGTATTGCATGATTTAGTGGGAGTGGCATTTTTAGATTAAAAATCCATGATCTATTTAATCTATGAAACTGCTTATTTTCTGCTAACCGTTTTTCGTGATCTATATGATAGATTTGCGATGGCGGCACCATCCACTAATCAGTTTGCGCGTATGCTTGATGCGAACAAACTTAAAGGTGCAGAGAACTTCACTGATTGGGATCTGGATTTGAGGATTGTCCTCGATTCCGAGAGGTTGGGATATGTTCTTGAGGGTCCACTGCCCCTTGCTGTGGCAGAGGTGTTGGACAGTTATGACCCATAGCGTCACTATTTGTACAGATCATGGTGCTGTTGTACAAATTAACTATGTGACAAAGGAAATTGCTCTCTTATCATTTGTAATTAGATTACCAAGATGTATAAATGATAAGAGGTCCTCATGATTAGTTCCTGGATTGAGATGATATGAGACAGTATCAATCCACGAAGGTTTAATCATTAAATATCCCTAGTCAGAGTATTATCGAGATTGGACATCGATAATGCGTAAAAGACAAGTATTACACTTTTGCGCATTGTGAGGGCATAACGGCATAGTTCTCATTTATTTGGGTATAGGATACTCATGCAAGTGTAATAGGAGGTTGTGTTTTACCGATGGTACGGAAAACAGCTTCGCTCTGGATAGACCCATCAGAATTCCATTGGTAGTATGACTATGTGTCTATGGAAGTCCGAATCAGGGTAGGTGTATTTGGTCTTAACCTGAGACTTGCACCGCTAATACTTGCGACAATCAATATACTTTAGTTTTAGGTCGTCCAAGGCTTTAACAGGTTCTATGTACGTCTATGCTGGGTATATTGAGAATCGTAGTGTGTTGGGTGTGATGTCAAGACGGAAGTATCACTCTAGTCATAGTGGAGATGATGGTCACGTAGGATACGAAACTGGTTCTCTTATGTACTGCAGTCATCGGGATAAAATGACGTATGACTCGCACTTAATTAATCTGGGATTAATTAGATGAGAGAGAAAATTAATCTGGGATTAATTACGGAGATATTTTATCTGGGATAAAATATCATTAAAGAGAGAGAACGATTAATTTGGAATTAATCGATTAAAATAATATATTCGATATATTATACGAAATTGGATTTCGACGCGGAATTGAAATTATATTTTAATTCGGGCGAACGAGTTAATTTAGAATTAATTCGTTAGCGACGTGAATAGTGATTTTGCTAGTCATAATTATTTAATTACGTCGCAACGGAAAATTCGTTAATTTGGAATTAGCGAACCCGAGCCCGGGAGTGTTTGCGAGCGCACTCGCATTTCGAATTCAAGTGCGGCCTGCAAGTCACATCAAGCGTCAAATCACTAGTCAATCGATTGATGTGACAACTTGTCACTTTTGATGTGATTGATAATAGATGTTAGAAGTTAGTGATTGGCATTATTGTTTGACTTTTTGAAAGCCAAATTTTTGGTAAATCAATTAATTGATTTTTGGAAAATCAATAATGTGTATTAGATACACAAATCTAACAACCAACACAACTTAATCTCTCCCTTTCTCTTCCTCTCTCTCACGCCCAAATGGGCAGTTTTCTTCTTTTGTTTTCATCCCACTGCCGAGAATGAACAAGAAGTGCAAGGGTAATTTTTATGGCAAAAATTACCAAGTGCTAGCACACAATCGGGGTCTTGCGAAGGTGATAGGGAAACCCACTCGTGAGCTTGGAATCACCACCCAAAAGCTTGGAGCTTGGACCGAAAATGGAGGACTATTTTTATGCCACTGCCGTGAGCCTTGGAGCACCATGGAAGGGAGAAAATTTTTGTTCTTCACCGCATCGCCTCAACCGATCGATGTAAGTATTCCGCAACTTCTTGGTTGTATTCGCACTTATGTTTCTTGCTTGATAATCGATCCTCGGGACCGTAGATTTTCCCAACAATGGTATAAGAGCGAGTAAAAGCATGAAACTTGAATTTAGGGTTAAATTTGGGTAAATTGATTTTGAGCATGATTTAATGAAATTGTTTGATTGAGTATGCTTAAATGATGTTTAATGTATATCGGATGGATATTAGATGGGTGGGGCAATTTTGGAAATTGTTGTAATAAATTTAGAATTTATTAATTGGACCTGCGTGTCTAGCCTATTACCTCCTTACTCTATGTATTTCTTTTCTCACCTATTCCCCTCAATGTAAATGAGGTTTCTTTAGAAGTGTTATGTAATCGGGTAGAAGTAATACATTTGCTAGCGGGAGAGAGGAAATGGAGAGATTTGTTCTAGGAACAATGTGTTAAAGTATCCATCTGCATATCATTATTATTTATTTATATGCGCCTTATTATGTGTTTAGAATGCATGTTTAAGGGTGTATGATGATGAGACCTTAACAAAGATAATAAATTGGTTGTCAATTTGCACGCGAAAAACCCTCACAAAATATTAAGCGTTTTTCCTTCCATTGAGTGATTCTTACTCAAGATCCAAGACTGGCATTGGTTTGTTGGCCAAAGTCAAGGCCTTTGTCCGTCAAGGATGTGTTTGAATCATGAATGCTTTGTTCCATATCAGTGTCTTGTCCAAGTTGTGATTTGTTGGCCAAAGTTAAGATCACTTCTTGTCCATCGACATTGATTACGAAGCTTTCCAAGGTCAATGGGTCACGCTTAACTGGGATCACTAAGTTTGTTGTGCCAAAGCCAAGGCTTAGTTGATTCAGAGGAAAAAGGTTAGGTAATATATTGGATATATTGCCATATATAAGATATATGTTTCGGACTTGGATGTCCCCCTACTGGATCTAAGAATTGGATGAGATCCAATTGATCTTAGAGATCTACCTAGTTAATTATCATACAATTTGTTGGCCAAAGTCAATATTGTGTGTTATTTAACGGGATCCTAGCCCACTAGGAAACAAGGTTTCCCGAGTACTCCACAGAGGGTTAGAGGCTCGCCGAAAAATAGTGGGAGGCAAGTATTAAATTTGCAATATTCGTTTAGTTACTTGCCATACGCGCTCATTCAATTTTTCGTCATATAAATTAATATATAGTTGGACTAATATTTAATCGTTGTTTTAATAAACAGTTGGACCGTATTCAAATAATTTCATTATAGTTGATTTTATAATTGGATTATAGAAATCAATATAATTGAATTTAACATATTAAATTATAGTTGATTAAATAGTTGGACTATAGTAATCATTATAATAAATAGTACCTAAATCGTTGATTAAATAGTTAGACTATTAGAATCAAGATAAATTGAAAGATTAGTGTTTAAAACATAATCCTGGTGAAAATGTATTTAAACGACTTTAATTTTCAAATTGGGAATAATTTCAGGATGGTCCTGGAAACTAATAAGTTACTTTATTTGATAAAATAACATATTAGGCCTAAGCCCGGAGTTAAGCAAATAGTGGAGCATGATATTTGGAATATTCATGTGATGATAACTTTAGTACTTAATCCATTAAGCTTGCCGAATAGACTCTTTAATTTCTTAATTGGAACTAAGGATTAGATCCTTAAAGTATGATAATGAAATTGAAAGATCTTCATAGATCTATTCTTAGATCTTTGAAGTACTAAATTGCACTAGTTAACTCTTGGAGAGTTAATGGCTATTCTCAAGGAGACAAAGCCAAAGTTTGCAATAAGGCAAGAAGCGCAAGGCGCATCTTACTTCGATATTCTAGAAGAACAAGGCTTGGCCAAAGGCTTCTGGGGTACCGAAAAGGGCAAAGGCAAAATCATTATAATCTTCTGGGAAGATAAAGGACATATCCCAAAATGTCTGTCTAAATTTTGGCAAACGGGATCGCGAAAGCGTGACTGCCGTTTGGACAAGGCAGACATGAAGGAATTGAAGAACGGGCAAGGCTCTGACTTCAAATATGTTTGTCATAAACATGTTCATTGCTAGTATTAAAATTGGATTTTAGATACTGGATGTGGTACATAAATATGTACTGTTGTGCAGAATATGTTGTAAGCAGGATACTGACTTCAGATGAGATCTATCTACGAATCGAAAACGGGACAACAGTCGTTGTTTTAACCGTAGATACCTAAGTTTAGGAACTACCATTCAGGTGTATACTTAAATTAGGAAACTGTTATAATGTAACTAGTTTGACTATATAAATTATCTCTATATCAGGGTTTAACCCGTTGCGGGTATACCTTTATATTCTAGAACTCTAAAGTGTTTTATTATATAAAGATGATATTGAGATAAACACATTAGATGTGAATAACAGTATTTATATTTTGAATATAAATAAATCTCAAACATATAACATGACAAACAAATAGCTCAAACTGAGTAAATCAGTTGAAACTGAATTGTGGCATTGTTGTCTGGGACACAATTAAACAAGACTCGTATATCCACACTTTCGAAGAGTGGGTACTAAGACAGATTTGATTTCATTCAACTAATGTCTATGAATCTAGTTTATTGGGCAAAATGCCTAAAAAACACTTTTTACTTGGTAAAAGTGTTAGTGTCACCGATCTGTTAGCCTTAGTTCATAGTGAAGCAAGTGGGCCCATGTCTAGCTAGGCTAGAGGTGGATATGAATATTTCGTGACCTTTACGGATGTGGCATCGCATTATGGTTATGTGTTTCTTTTAGAACACAAATCGGAAACTTTTAAAGTTTCGACACGAAATAGACAAACAGATCGGCTAAAGTATTATACTGTCACGGTTAGACCATGATGAAAATACTTAAGCAATAAGTTTCTAAAATACTTGAAAGAGTATAGTATTCTTTCAATGAGGACTCCTCCCGGAACACGTCAGTTTGACAGTGTATCCGAACGGAGAAACCAAATTTTATTGGACATGATAAGGTTAATCATGAGTCGCTCTGAGCTACCATTTCCTTCAACGGATATGCATTAAACAGTGCAGAACTTATTTTGAATAAGGTTCCATAAAAATCTATTTGACAGACTTCATATTAGATATGAACAGGAAAGAAACTGGGTTTTCTCATTCCTGAAAATTTGGGAATGCTAGGCATATGTTTGGATGATACCAAACTAGAACCCAAATTGGATAAGTGCCAAGTTGTAGGTTATCCTAGGGAAACCAAAAGTATAGTACTTATACAACTCACAAGAGAACAATGTAATTGTTGCTCGCCATGCGATTTTCCTAAGAGGAATACTGATATGTAGTGGTAAGTGGGAGGAAAGTAAAACTCGATGAAAATCAGAGTAATACTGTTTCAGGCACCGATTCCTTAATGGAACACAAATAGTTCATTAAGGATGAAACTATACCAGTAATCTTCGAATACACAAGAATCGCGTAAGTCAGAGAGAGTCAGAAAACAACCTAGGGTATGGATTTCTGATCTCACCTCATAAAGATGTCAATCTTATTAAGGAATACGAACTGACTACGTATGAGGAAGTGATACTAGGTATCGACTCCCTATAATGGCAAAGTGCCATGATGTCCGAAATGGATTCCATGTATATCAACTGTGTTTAGATACTAGTTGATGTACCGCAAGGCATTGTGCCTATTGGTACTATATGAGTCTTCTAAGAAGACATACATGGAAGGCAACATACCAACGTACTAAGCTAGGGTTGTAGCGAAAAGGTATCGTTATCAACATTGTGTTGATTACAACGAAACCTTTTACCTGTTGCCACGGTAAATCCATTTGGATAATGTTTGCTAATGCTGCATGTTTCATTTATGAAATGTGGCAGCTGAATGCCAAAATCGCTTTCCTTAACGGAAACCTTATGGAGGATGTTTACAACATCTTGACGATTTTGTCGTACCAAAACTAGCAAACAAGGTTTGCAGGTTATTCTATCCATGGATGGATTGAAGCAAGCATTGGGTTCTTGGAATTATCGTTTTGATGTAATCATAATGGTGTATGATTTAATTCAAAATGAAAATGACTTGTGTATATAAGGAGGTTAGTGGGAGCGCACTGACAATAAATATCCTAAATAATGATAATATATAATTTCTTGGAAATGATATTCCCATAATACAATCGGTGAAGGCTTGGCTTTCGAGAAATTCTCCGTAGAATTCTTGGGAGAAACAACCTTTATTCTAGGAATAAAGATCTATTGGGATAGATCTAAAAGGTTGTTGATACTCTCCGAGGAATCGTACATTGAAAAATGTACGCAACCTGGTGTCTCATACGCTTTGAGCATATGGAGACACAATCAGGCCAATCCAAGTGATAGTCACTGGATTGATGTTAAGAACATCCTTGAGTATCTTAGAGGACTAAGGATGCTGTCTTATACTATGGAGATCGAGAACTTGAAGTGACTGGGTTCACTACTGCAAGTTTCCTAACCGATATAAACGACTATAAGTCGTAACAACGGTACTATAAAGTTTGAATAATGGAACAGTGAGCTGGAAATCTTCCAAACAAGATATTGTTACCGAATAAACAACACAATTGGATTATTGCTGCAGCTGAGGCAGCAATAAAAGCCTTCTTGATTGATAATAAATCTAATTAGATTAGATATAATTATGTTAGCAGCTGAGCTAGGCTACAGCGCAGGCTAAAGAATTAATGGTCTCATCAACGATCCAGATATATACTTCGACTATTCATCTGATTCGTTCGGATCATACATCGTGGCGATGTGATGATCGAATAAATCGTATCAGATGATAATCATGCAAATTCGCTGACGAAAGTCTTTTCTCAGTAATTTGAGCGAACCGTACATAGTTCGGGTGTAGGACATTTGAGTGACTGGCTATAGGCCAAGTGGGAGATTGTTGGACAGTTATGACCCATAGAGTCACTATTTGTACAGATCATGGTGTTGTTGTACAAATTAACTATGTGACAAAGGAAATTGCTCTCTTATCATTTGTAATTAGATTACCAAGATGTATAAATGATAGGAGGTCATCATGATTAGTTCCTGGATTGAGATGATATGAGACAGTATCAATCCACGAAGGTTTAATCATTAAATATCCCTAGTCAGAGTATTATCGAGATTGGACATCGATAATGCGTAAAAGACTAGTATTACACTTGTGCGCGTTGTGAGGGATAACGGCATAGTTCTCATATATTTGGGTATAGGATACTCATGCAAGTGTAATAGGAGGTTGTGTTTTACCGATGGTACGGAAAACAGCTTCGCTCTGGATAGACCCCTCGGAATTCCATTGGTAGTATGACTATGTGTCTATGGAAGTCCGAATCAGGGTAGGTGTATTTGGTCTTAACCTGAGACTTGCACCGCTAATACTTGCGACAATCAATATACTTTAGTTTTAGGTCGTACAGGGTTTTAACAGGTTCTGTGTACGCCTCTGCTGGGTATATTGAGAATCGTAGTGTGTTGGGTGTGATGTCAAGACAGAAGTATCACTCCAGTCATAATGGAGATGATGGTCACGTAGGATACGGAACTGGTTCTCTTATGTACTGCCGTCATCGGGATAAAATGACTAGGTCATGTTTATCTGATTATAGAGACAAGTTACCAGAGATCCGATATGTGCTTCGTACGGAGCATACACAATTCCAGCCCCAGGCCTTGCACGTGACATCCGATGCTGGATCGAAATACGTAATACTACGTATACTACGCCTGATATAGATCGCATATTCCTGTGAGGATATTTCTGGAGAATTGGGTAGGCATGGCGCTTTGCTAGAAGCCAACCTTGTCTTGTAAATCGGTACAAATGTAGTATTAGGTACTTACGTGTTCGGATAGTCCGACGACCGGATTTACTGCCAACATATCCGGGGATCTCATGGGTCGCTTCCCGAAGATTCACCGATGACGTATGACTCGCACTTATTAATCTGGGATTAATTAGATGAGAGAGAAAATTAATCTGGGATTAATTACGGAGATATTTTATCTGGGATAAAATATCATTAAAGAGAGAGAACGATTAATTTGGAATTAATCGATTAAAATAATATATTCGATATATTATACGAAATTAGATTTCGACACGGAATTTAAATTAGATTTTAATTCGGGCGAACGAGTTAATTTAAAATTAATTCGTTAGCGACGTGAATAGTGATTTTGCTAGGCGTAATTATTTAATTACGTCGCAACGGAAAATTCGTTAATTTGGAATTAGCGAACCCGAGCCCGGGAGTGTTTGTGAGCGTACTCGCATTTCGAATTCAAGTGCGGCCCGCAAGTCACATCAAGCATCAAATCACTAGTCAATCGATTGATGTGACAACTTGTCACTTTTGATGTGATTGATAGTAGTTGTTAGAAGTTGTTGATTGGCATTATTGTTTGACTTTTTGAAAGCCAAATTTTTGGTAAATCAATTAATTGATTTTTGGAAAATCAATAATGTGTATTAGATACACAAATATAACAACCAACACAACTTACTCTCTCCCTTTCTCTTCCTCTCTCTCATGCCCAAATGGGCAGTTTTCTTCTTCTGTTTTCAGCCCACTGCCGAGAATAAAGAAGAAGTGCAAGGGTAATTTTTGTGGCAAAATTTACCAAGTGCTAGCACACAATCGGGGTCTTGCGAAGGTGATAGGGAAATCTACTCGTGAGCTTGGAATCACCACCCAAAATCTTGGAGCTTGGACCGAAAATGGAGGACTGTTTTTATGCAAGTTCCGTGAGCCTTGGAGCACCATGGAAGGGAGAAAAGTTTTGTTCTTCACGGCATCGCCTCAACCGATCGATGTAAGTATTCCGCAACTTCTTGGTAGTATTCGCACTTATGTTTCTTGCTTGATAATCGATCCTCGGGATCGTAGATTTTCCCAACAAGAGGACGCTTAACCGGAGGAACGCGAAGTCTTCCAATCTTGGAAGGATGATGATTTAAGGGTTAAATCATACATCTTAAGTTTGCTTTCACCGGGACTCAAGAAACAGTATTATGGCATGTCAGATGCCTATACTATGATGACACGATTAAGACAATCGTTTGAGAACCAAGAACAAGTAGTTTTTCACAAGGTCGCAATGGAATTTTTCCATGCGCGATTGGATGAGGGGCAAGCTGTTAACCCGCAAGTTCTTCAAATGATCGATTTGATCGATCAATTGAGACAACATAATCTCATTATAAATGACATTCTCGGTAGGAGTGTCATTCTTAGTTCTCTCTCAGCTTCTTATCGCCAGTTTGTGATGTACTTCAACATGAACGGGACTATCTGTACCTACCATGAGTTGCATATGATGTTGCTCATGGTGGAGGAGGACCTCAAGAAGGGAGTACCGACTCGCCCTCCGAGACCCACTTCTCTTTATGCTTCTTCCCAGGCCTGGCCAAAGGGAAAAAGAAGAAAGGGAAAAAGAAGAAGGGTTTCGGTCCTCAACCACAGGCAAAGATAGCTAAGCCCAAAGGGGCTTCTGAAGACAAGTGCCATCACTGCAGCAAAGTCGGGCACTGGAAAAGGAACTGTCCTAACTACATAGCCCAGCTGAGGAGGGAGAGAGCATCTACATCAGGTACATTTATTTTTCCAGTTATTGATATATCTTTGGCTTATGAAGCCATTACATCCAACTGGATTTTAGATTCTGCTTGTCCCATTCACATTTGCAATTCGTTGCAGGTGCTGAAGGAAAATAGAAAACTGAAGCCTGGAGAGATGCAGTTGCGATTCGGGAGTGGAGACTCTCTGGATGCAGTTGCAGTGGGAGTATGCGAGATCTCATTGCTGAATGGGACACTTTTGTTAAATGACTGCCATTTTGTGTCTGGATGTGTAGCTAATATTATATCACTTTTTGTATTAGATACAGAAAGCTTTTGTATTAATATTAATAACTGTTCTTTATATTTATATGATAAAAGTAATATTCAGATCCTTTGTTGTCCAAACTAGCATGGTCATTATACATTGCAAACTTCAAAAGATATTTTAAATAATGGAGTTAATAAACGTAGTTTACCTGTAATTAATAATACTGAACTTTGGCATATGCGGCTGGGTCACATAGGCGTTAAACGCCTTACCCAATTGGTTAGGAATGATTTGATATCAGATCTTACCATTGAATCCTATCCAACTTGTGAATCCTGTATTCAGGGTAAGATGACCAAAGCCTCATTTTCTGGTGTTGGACACCGCGCCACTAACTTACTGGAACTCGTACATTCTGATGTATGTGGTCCACTAAGTCAGACTACTCACAGTGGTCATTCGTACTTCGTTACCTTTATCTATGATTTGTCACGGTACGGTGATGTGTATTTGATGCGACATAAATCGGAAACCTTTGAAAAGTTCAAAGAATTCTGAAATGAAGTAGAAAAACAAACTGGATAATATATTAAATGTCTTCGATCTGATCGAGGCGGTGAATATATGAGTGGTGAGTTCATGGATTATATGAAGGAGAATGGGATTCTCGCTCAATATACTCCTCCAGGTACTCCACAAGCACAATGGAGTATCTGAGAGGAGAAATCGGACTTTATTGGATATGGTCCGATCGATGTTGAGATTCACAGATTTGCCATATTACATATGGGGCTACTCTCTTTTAACAGCTGCATATCTTTTGAATAAGATTCCTTCAAAAGTTGTTCCTACGACTCCGTATGAGATATGGCTCGGTAGGAGACCAAATCTTAGTTACATTAAGGTTTGGGGTTGTCCTGCCTATGTCAGGGTGACTCAGCAAGATAAGCTTTCGCCTCGAGGGCAAAAGTTTAGGTTTGTCGGATATCCTTCGAATACGATGGGATATCTGTTCTATGATACCGAGCATCGAAATGTGTTCGTATTTCGCTTCACAAAATTTCTAAAAGTAGAATTTTTGTCAGAAGGTGGTAATCATAGTCAAGTTGAACTTGATGAAGTCCAACCTGAAAACAACGAACCAACGGAGGAACCTGAAGTTCAAGTAGATGAAGGACCTTCAACACACACACTCTGTAGGTCAGAAAGGGTATCTAGACCTCCTGAACGCTTGTATTTGATACAAGAAAAGACTCTGGTTGTTCTCTTAGTTGAAGAGATTGATCCTTTCACCTATAGAGAATCGATGTTGGACATCGACTCCGTGAAATGGCAAAGTGCCATGAAATCCGAGTTAGACTCAATGCATGAGAATCAAGTTTAGGACTTGGTTCCGCTTCCCGAAGGAATTGTTCCTATCGATTGTAAATAGGTTTACAAGAGGAAGCACGGGCCTGACGGTAAGGTTGAAACTTACAAGGACCGACTGGTAGCAAAAGGTTACACGCAGCGACCTGGCGTCGACTATGATGAAACTTTTTCACCAGTAGCAATGCTTAAGTCTATCCGGATTTTTCTTTCTATAGTTGCGTATCATGACTACGAGATTTGGCAAATGGATGTCAAAACGGCTTTTCTAAATGGATTTCTTGATGAAGAAATCTATATGGAACTGCCGGAAGGTTTTGCGTCCAGCGAAAACTCGGGTATGGTATGTAATCTTAAGAAGTCCATTTATGGACATAAACAAGCTTCACGAAGTTGGAATCTTCGATTCGACGAGATTATTAGATCGTCTGGTTTTCTCAAGAATTCGAAAGAATCCTGTGTGTATCAGAAGGCCAGTGGGAGCATGGTCATATTTTTAGTCCTATATGTTGATGACATCCTAATCATGGGAATGATTTAGGTATGTTACAAAGCGTCAAAGCGTACCTCTGTAAGAATTTCTCCATGAAGGACCTGGGAGAAGCTTCCTATGTTTAGGGATAAAACTCTTAGAGATAGACAAATGAGGCTGATTGGGTTATCCCAATCAACGTACATAGACAAGATCTTGGAACGGTATAATTTTGGTAACTGTAAGACAGCAAACATACCGTTCAGACATGGGATTCATCTTTCTAAGAAGATGAGTCCACAAATAGAAGATGAGAAGGTTAGAATGTCTAACCAACCTTATGCTTCGTGTTTGGGTAGCATAATGTATGCCATGTTGTGTACGAGGCCTGATATCAGTTTCGCTGCTAGCGTAACTAGTAGATATCAGTCCAATCCAGGTAATGACCATTGGATGGCCATTAAACATATCCTCAAGTATCTTAAAGGTACTAAGGATAAGTTAATAATTATGGAGGAAATGAACTGCAAGTTAACGGGTATACAGATTCCGATTTCCAATCGGATCCCGATGATAGAAAGTCTATATCTGGATTCGTATTTACCCTTAACGGAGGTGCAGTTTGTTGGAAGAGTTCCAAATAGGGATCGACAACAGATTCCACCACTGAGGCAGAATATATTACAGCTTCTGAAGCTGCAAAAGAGGATGTGTGGATAAAGAACTTTGTCACTGAATTGGGAGTTGTCCCAAGTATCGAGAATGCGATTTTGTTATACTGTGATAATACTGGAGCCATTGCGAAAGCAAAGGAACCGAGGGCACATCAAAAGTCGAAACATATGGAACGCAAGTACCACATCATTCGAGAGATTGTGTCGCGAGGGGATATTATCGTGTGCAGGTACCGAGTGAAGATAATGTAGCACACCCGCTGACGAAGGCCATACCTCCGTAGCTGTTTGATAAACACGTGGAGTCGATGGGATTAGATACAATCGTTATTGGCACTAAAGCAAGTGGGATTTTTTGTTGGGGTTGGTGCTCACAACGCCAATTCCCGATTGTATTCTTTATGAATACTTCTGTAAAACATTATTATTTTGAATAATATATGCAGTTTCTATAATATAATATATATTTTTAATATGGTAAAGACGTAATGACCTTAGAATGATTAGTCATGGTGCAGTTGCAAAAGCGTCGCAACTAACATTGAGTTGTATCATGACATTGTCATTCTCAGACAGTTCCTGGTCAAATTTTACACTACTTGGTCAGTATAGTAAACCCGTTGAGACCGGTACATGTCGTATACTGGAATATATGATTCCAATGGTTTCTCAATTAACCATAAGTCTTGGAGACTAGTATAGACGTGTAGGTGTTTATAGCGGATAAACATTAAACGACTCACCGAAGATTCTTAATGGATGGTACACCAACGTCAATAAGAATCTTACCGGGTTGTGTAGCACTTGTGATTCTTAGACTTGAGATGCCACTGTGGGCACATGAGACATCTTCTACACTTAGATGGAAGTCACGTCATCGATCTATTTAGATCAGTCCTCCGCATGTTCGTTAGGTGTAGATAGATCCTCAGGGTGTCCTGTGTGTATCGAGATAGGATCCGTCAGTTCTGTGTATCAAAGCATAGGTAGTCCATATGATTAGCAATCAGATAAAATCCATGGGCCCGTGGTACAATTTAGAAGTTAGTTCTAAATGTTCTTTTTGAGATTGCTAATAGAATAGTCGACTGGATAATCCCTATAGATATTTGACGTTTACATCTATATCTTTGGGATTTATCCGGATACCTGTGACGGAGGAATTATATATTTTCCATGACCTCGACCTGTATGATTCAGCGAGTTTATCCGTGATCGTCATAATTTACGGGTGGATAAATTATGGACACGAAATTGGATTTCGTGATGGATATGTCTGAATCTAGAGAGTCTCACTAATGAAATATACTCGTAGAGCACTAGGGCAACATTTATAAATAATATTGATATTTATAAGTCGTTTAAAGGTTAAACGCAAAATACATGTGTAGGGACCCGATAGTCATTTCCTTAATTTTTATGTATTTACATTTAATATTTGATTAATTCAAATACACATTAATTAATTGTCAAAATGAGATTTTTGACTAATATCATAATATATATATATATATATATATATATATATTAAATATTTAATGTAAATATATACATATATTTAATATATTTGTATTAATAATTAATTAATTGTTTAATTATTAAATGATTAATTTAATTAAAATATAAATATCTTAAGCTTATGATATTTGTTTTAATGACCAAGTTGCAATTGTTGACTAAGTTGAAAATATCATTAAAGTGTAATGATCATTATTTAACAAGTTGGCAAGTTGATTTTCAATAAAGCAAAAACTAGATATTTTGATATTTGGTGTATACCAAATTCGGCCAAGGCAATTGGTGGGTATATATTGTTTTGTTTTTTATTAGGGTTTATCATCATCAACACTTTATCAAAACTCCATTAAAAGAAGAAAAGAAGCTAGAGAGAAAGAAAAGGAAAAATCAAAGAAAGCTTGGATTTAAGTAAGTATTTCCAACTTACTATTAGAGAGAAAATTGTTCCTCTTGTTCTTGGCAACATCTTGTGATGTCCTTGAGTTTTTCTATTCTTTATTCTTTATACTTTTGATGGTTGAACGTTTGATGAAGGTGTTATGCATGTATGTAGTTGGAAGAATGTTGCTAATGTTGTAGTAAACATTCTTTTCATGGTTTTAGAACCTTGTTGCTAATCTAGAGTTGTTGACCCACTCTTAAATGACCTAGATTTGATCTATAGTTATTTCATTGGTTGAGACTTGATTTGGATGGATGAAACATGATTGAAGTATTGGATTTTGTTAATTTGGTCTAATTTGTCCAATTTGTAGAAATTGAAAAATTAGGGTTTAAGACCACTTCCAAATTTGGGGCTTTTCACTTATATGGTGTATTTGTATGTGTATATGATGCATGTAAGATATTAGTTGATTGGATTTTTCCTTGATGTGTTTTGAACATGGAAAGTGCAAAATGCACATTAATCTCCCTAATGAGGCTCTCGGCTTTGGGCATTAAGTTTGGGAATTTTTGTTGCAATTTGTATTTCAATATGTAGGACATCTTAAATTCATATTTGTAATGATTTAGAATCATCCAAAATCGTTTGAACAATTTCGGATTAAAATAAACAAAATGCTTAGTTTATCGGTAATTCGGTAAATTCACATAAATTTGATTTATTGTGTTTTATTTCATAATTTGATTATTGGATAATAAAATAAATAAGTTTATTTTATTAATCCGATAAAAAAGTTTTGAAATCGGAAAATTTGATTTTCCACAGTTTCCGCTGCGTTACCGGATATCCGCAATAAAAACCCTACAGATGAACACTATATGTGGTATTGTCGTCTAAGACACATAAACAAGACACGTATATCCGCACTTTCGAAGAGTGGGTACTTGGACGGATTTGATCCAAATTCATATGACGTCTGTGAATCTTGTTTATTAGGCAAGATTCCTAAATCACCTTTTAGCGGTAAAGGTGCACGTGCCACCGAACTGTTAGCCCTTGTTCATAGTGATGTTTGTGGGCCCATGTCTAGCCAGGCTAGAGGTGGATATGAATACTTCATAACCTTTACGGATGATGCATCGCGTTTTGGTTATGTGTATCTTATGAGACACAAGTCGGAAACTTTTGAGAAATTCAAAGAGTTTCGACACGAAGTAGAAAAACAGACCGGCAAAAGTATTAAGACATTACGGTCGGACCGTAGTGGTGAATACTTGAGCAATGAGTTTCTTGATTACTTGAAAGAATATGGTATTCTTCATAGTGGACTCCTCCCGGAACACCGCAATTAAACGGTGTGTCCGAACGGAGAAACCGAACTTTGTTAGACATGGTAAGGTCTATGATGAGTCGCACAGAGCTACCTATTTCCTTCTGGGGATATGCATTGAACAGTGCAATACTTATTTTGAATAAGGTTCCGTCAAATTCTGTTGAACAGACTCCATATGAAATATGGACAGGAAAGAAACCGGGTTTCTCATTCCTGAAGATTTGGGGTTGCTGGGCATACGTCAAACGTTTGGAAGGTACCAAACTAAAACCCAAATCGGATAAATGCCTATTTGTAGGATATCCTAGGGAAACCAAAGGATATTACTTCTATCACCCACAATAGAACAAAGTATTTGTTGCTCTACATGCGATTTTCCTTGAGAATGAATTCCTAAATGCAGTGATAAGTGGGAGGAAAGTAGAACTCGATGAAAATCGGAGTGATACTGTTCCGGCACAGAATCCTTACGGAACATGAACAGTCCATCAGGGATGAGACTGTACATAATCTTCGATTACACAAGGACCGCATAGGTTGGAGAGAGTCATGAAACAACCTGAGAGGTATGGGTTTCTTATCTCACCTCATGTAGATATTAATCTCATTGAGGATAATGAACCGGCTACGTATGAGGAAGCGATACAAGATATCGATTCCGCTTTATGGCAAGAGGCCATGAAGTCCGAGATGGATTCCATGTACACCAACCAAGTTTGGACACTAGTTGATGCATCAGGCGGCGTAAAGCCTATTGGTTGCAAATGGGTCTTCAAGAAGAAGACTGACATGGATGGCAACGTACAGACGTACAAAGCTAGGCTTGTAGCGAAAGGGTATCGACAATGACATGGTTTCGATTACGATGAAACTTTCTCACCTGTTGCCATGATTAAATCCATTCGGATAATGCTTGCTATTGCTGCATATTTCGATTACGAGATATGGAAAATGGACGTCAAAACCGCTTTCATTAACGTCAAAATAGCCTTGTGTATATAAGAATGTTTGTAAGTTAAATCGATCTATTTATGGATTGAAGCAAGCATCGCGGTCTTGGAACCAACGTTTTGATGAGATCATAAAATAATATGATTTCATTCAAAACAAGGATGATCCTTGTGTATATAAGAATGTTAGTGGGAGCGCACTGACATTCATTGTCCTTTACGTTGATGATGTATTACTTATTGGCAATGACATTCCCATGTTAACGTCGGTGAAAGCTTGGCTTTCATTAAAATTCTCCTTGAAAGATCTGGGAGAAGCAGCCTTTATTCTAGGAATAAAGATCTACCGGGATATATCAAGAAAGCTGCTTGGACTCTCACATAGTACATATGTTGACAAAGTGTTGAAGAGATTCAACATGGATCAGTCCAAGAGGGGACTGTTGCCAGTGTCACATGGCGTCACTCTATCTAAGGACATGTGTCCTAAAACTTAAGATGAGAGAGACAGCATGAGTCGGATACCGTTCGCCTCGGCAGTCGGATCAATCATGTATGGCATGATATGTACGCGACCTGATGTCTCCTATGCTTTGAGCATGTGTAGTCGCTATCAGGCTGATCCAGGTGATGGTCACTGGATGGCGGTTAAGAATATCCTTAAGTATCTTAGACGAACTAAGGATGCTTTTTTAATCTATCGAGATGGAGAACTTGAGGTAACTGGGTATACCGATGCAAGTTTCCAAACCGACAAAAACGATTGTAAGTCGCAATCCGGGTACATATTTTGTTTGAATAACGGAGCAGTAAGCTGGAAATCTTCCAAGCAAGAGACTGTTGTCGATTCAACAACAGAAGCGGAGTATATTGCTGCAGCTGAAGCAGCAAAAGAGGCAGTTTGGATCCGAAAATTACTAATTGGATTAGGAGTAGTTTCATTAGCAGCTGAGCCCGTTCTATTGTATTATGACAATAACGGGGATATAGCACAGGCTAAGGAACCGCAGTCTCATCAACGATCCAAGCATGTTCTTCGATGTTTCCATCTGATTCGTGAGATCATACATCGTGGCGATGTGAAGATCGAGAAGGTCGCATCAGATGACAACCTTGCAGATCCGCTGACGAAAGCTATTCCTCAGCAAAAGTTTGAGCGACATGTACATAGTTCAGGTGTTAGATGCTTGAGTGACTGGCTATAGGCCAAGTGGGAGATTGTTAGACAGTTATAACCCATAGCATCACAATTTGTAAAAGACATTGTGGTTTTTGTACAAATTAAATATGTAGCAATGGAAATTGCCTTTTATCATTTTGTAATTTATTTACTTGGATATATAAATGGTAAAAGTCCTTATGATTAGTTCCAAATTGATAAGATATGAGATAGTATCAATCCATAATGGTTTAATCATTAAAACATCCCTAGTCGTAGTATTATCGAGACTGGACATCGATAATACGAAATAGACTAGTATTGCACTTGTGCGTGTTATGGAAGCGTAACAGCATAGTTCTTATATATTTAAGTATTGGATACTTATGCAAGTGTGATAGGAGGTTGTGTTTACCGATGGTATGGAAACATTTTTGCTCTGGATAGACCCCGCAGAATCCCATTGGTAGTATGACTATGTGTCTATGGGAATCCGCATCAGGGTAGGTGTATTTGGTCTTAACCTGAGACTTGCATCGCTAGGCCTTGCATGTGACATCTGATACTGGATCGTTTTACACAATACTACATATACTACGCCTGACAAAGATCGTTTATTCCATTAAGAATATTTCTGGAGAATTGGGTAGGCACAGTGTTTTGCTAGAAGCCAACCATGTCTCGTAAATCGGTAAAAACGTAGTACGAGGTTGGTACATGTTCGGATAGTCCGACGACCGGATGTACTGCCAACATATCCAGGGATCTCTTGGGTCGCTTCCCAAAGATTCACCGATGACGTTTGATTCGAACTTAATTAATCTGGGATTAATTACGGAGAAATTTTATCTATGATAAAATACTATTTGAAGAGAGAGATAGATTAATTCGGAATTAATCGTTAAAATAATATATTCGATATATTAAACGAAATTAGATTTCGACGCAGAATTAAAATTGTATTTTAATTCGGGCAAACGAATTAATTTAGAATTAATTCGCGAGCAACGTGAATAGTAAATTTGATTTAATTACGTCGCAACGGAAAAATTCGTTAAGTCAGAATTAACGAAACCGAGTCCGGGATATGTTTGTAAGGCCACTCCGATTTTGAATCAAGTGCGGCCATAAGTCACATCGCTCGTCACATCGCTCGTCACATCTCATGTCACTTTAGTGATGGATGTCCATTCACCTTTTTGGTGAGTGACAACTAGTCACTATTCATGATATTGGTTGTTGAGAGCCTTTAATGCATTTTTTTGGCTCCAAAATGGTTTTGACTTTTTGAAAGCCATATACCAAACTTTTGTAACACCTTTTTGCATTACCTGTTTTTAGAAAACAAAATCAAAAACAAAAACTCTCTCTCTCCCAATAGCTCTCAAAACCGTGAGCCATATCAAAGGAAAGAAAAATTGTTTTTTCTTTCAATCTTGCTAGAACATTCAAGGAATCATTCAAGGGGATAGGGAAACCGTCTCAAGAGCTTGGAATCCTCTCAAAGCTTGGAGCTTGTTCATCTTCAACCAAACTTGGAGCTTGGCCGAATACAACAAGGATTTTTTGTGTTCTTCGTCTTCAAAATCCGTTCAATGTAAGTGTGATTTCGGCTCACTTCTTTGAGTATTCATTCTTTTCATTGCTTAAATATGATCTTGGGACCACATTAGAAACCAACATAATTAACCTTATCATGTCCAACAAAATTCAGTTTCTCCGTTTAGACACACCGCTCAATTGAGGTGTTCCGGGAGGAGTCTATATTGATAGAATACTATACTTTTTCAAGTAATTGAGAAATTTATCGCTTAAGTATTTTCATCATCGTCCAATCGTGATGTTTTAATACTCTTGCCTGTCTGTTTTTATACTTCGTGTCGAAACTCTTTGAATTTATCAAAAGTTTCTGATTTATGTTTCATAAGAAACACAAAACCATAACGCGATGCCACATCCGTAAATGTTACGAAGTATTCATATCCACCTCTAGCCTAGCTAGACATGGGCCCACTTACGTCACTATGAACGAGGGATAACAGATCGGTGGCACTTGTACTTTTACCAAGTAAAAAGTATTTTAGGCACTTTGCCTATTAAACTAGATTCGTAGACATCATTTGAATTAGAATCAAATTTGTCATAGTACCCACTCTTTAAAAGTGTGGATATACAGTCTTGTTTAATGTGTCCCAGACAACAATGCCACAATTAAGTCTCATCTGATTAATTCAATTTAAGCTATTTGTTCGTCATGTCATATGTATGAGATTCATTTATATTCAAAATATAAATACTGTTATTCACATCTAATGTGCTTATCTCAATATCATCTTTATAAAATAAAACACTTAGTGTTCTAGAATATAAAGGTATACCCGCAACGGGTTAAACTTAGATATAGAGATAATGTTTCTAGTC
This sequence comes from Zanthoxylum bungeanum, assembly GCA_019454045.1. Lineage (NCBI taxonomy): Eukaryota > Viridiplantae > Streptophyta > Magnoliopsida > Sapindales > Rutaceae > Zanthoxylum > Zanthoxylum bungeanum. The sequence goes on from SKCR01000762.1 coordinate 80,903, forward strand.
AAAGTAGGTACATTATAACAGTTTCCTAATTTAGGTACATACCAAAAGGGTAGTTCCTAAACTTAGGTTTCTACAGTTAAAACAGCGACTCTCGTCCCGTTTTCGACTCGCATGTTGATCTCAACTGAAGTCAGTCTCCTGCTAATCAGCAGATTTTGCACATCAGTACATGTTTATGTACCACATCTAGTATCAAAATCCAATTTTGAAACTAGTAGTGAACATGTTTATGACAAACATGCTTGAAGTCGGAGCCTTGCCAGTCTTCTCTTCCTTCACTTCTGCCTTGTCCATACGGCAATCATGCTTCAGTAACCCCGTTTGCCACATTTTAGGCAGACATCTTGGGATATGTCATTTGTCTTCCCAGAAGACTGTGATGATTTTGCATTTGCCCCTTTTAGAAGCTCTGACTTTGCCTCCTTGAGCATAGCCATCAACTCTCCAAGAATTTACTCTTGGTTCATAATGAACCTACCCCAGCTTTCGGGTAGAGACTATAAGATCAAATATTTGGTAGTCTCGGCCACGTAGGTAATGCCTAGTTAACCTAGCTGATCGATGTCAGCAATCATCTGCGACACCCAGTGCTCGACAGATGTACCCTCTGACATACATGAGCGAAATAGCTTCTTTTGCAATTTGTACTTCTAAGATCTAACATTAGATCTATGAAGATCTTTAATTTCATCATCATGGTACAAGGATCTAATCCTTAATTTTGACGACGAAATTAAAGAGTCATTGCGGTAAGCATAAAGGATTGAGCACTAAAGTTATCATCACCATGAGTCTTCCAAAACTCATGCTCCACTATTTGCTCAATTCCGGGCTTAGGCCCAAGAGGTTTCTCTATCAAATAGAGTAACTTCTTAGTTCCCAGGACTATCCTGAGGTTTTATTCCCAATTTGAAAATTAAAGTCACTTAAAGACATTTTCACCTAGGATTATGTTTTAAACGCTATTCTTTCAGTAATCTTGATTTCAATAGTCCAACTATCCAATCAACGATTTCGGGTACAATTAAATATAATGATTACTATATTATAACTATATAATCAACTATAATTTGATTGGTTAAATTCAAATATATTGATTACTATAATCCAATTATATAATCAACTATAAATTGAAGTAGTTTGAATACAGTCTAACTGTTTAATTTAAAACAACAATTAAACATTAGTCCAACTAATATATATTTAAATAATGACGAAAAATGAAATGAGCGCGTATTGGCAAGTATCAAAACGAAATCGCAAATTTAATACTTGCCTCCCACTATTTTTCGGCGAGCCTCTAACCCTCTGTTGAGTACTCGGGAAACCAAGTTTCCTAGTAGGCTAGGATCCCGTTAAATAACACACAGCCTTGACTTTGGCCAACAAGCTGTATGATATTTAACTAGGTAGATCTCTAAGATCAATTGGATCTCATCCAATTCCTAGATCCAGTAGGTGGACATCCAAGTCTGAAACATATATCTAATATATGTCAATATATCCGATATATTCCCTAACCTTTTTTTCCTCTGAATCAACTAAGCCTTGGCTTTGGCACAACAAACTTAATGATTCCAGTTAAGCGGAACCCATTGACCTTGTAAAGCTTCATAATCGATGTCGATGGATAAGAAGTGATCTTGACTTTGGCCAACAAATCACAACTTGGACAAGACATGCGATATGGAACAAAGCTTTCATGATTCAAACACATCCGCGATGGACAAAGGTCTTGACTTTGGCCAACAAACCAGTGCCAATCTTGGATCTTGAGAATGAATCACTCAATGGAAGGGAAAACGCTTAATATTTGTTGAGGGTTTTTCTTGTAATTGGCAACCAATTAATTATCTTTGATTAGGTCTCATCATACACCCTTAAACATGCATTCTAAAAGCATAATAAGGCGCGGTAAATAAATTAATAATGATATGCGGATGGATATATAATACAATTTGTTCCTAGAACAAATCTCTCCATTTCCTCTCTCCCGCTAGCACAAATCTTACTTCTACCCAATTACATAACACTTCTAAAGAAGCCTCATTTACATTGAGGGGAATAGGTGAGAAGAGAAATACAAAGAGTCAAGAGGTAATATGCTGGACACGCAGGTCCAATTTAATAAATTCTAAATTTATTACAACAATTTCCAAAATTGCCCTCACCCATCTAATATCTATCTGATATACATTATTAATACATCACATCCATGTATTCACACAAAGCATGTTATCAATCAATCTAATCCAATTAATTAATCTTTGATTAATGACCATCCAATGTTCAAACAATGATTTGATTTGTGCGAGTCCAACTCGTTTTAAGAATAAGTACTCAAAGTACGTATTCTTGAATTATATCGAACTACAATATCAAATCCAATTTAATTCATACTCAATACTAATTCTTTATTTAATTCCAAATTAAATAATTACACTTTATTAATGAGCCTTTGCGACTTAGATTCTAAATCTAATCTTAACGGGTCTCAAAGCCCAATTAACATCCAATGTCAATTTAATTAAAGTCCAATGGGCTTTCAATTAATTTATAAGGCATGGACTTTGGCAACCAAAGCCCAATAAGAAATCACCATTTGCCAAAAATCAATTTAGGCCCAATTAAATTTTAAAAGGCCCAATTATCATATTTGGACTTTATGGAAATGGTTTTAGGCCCAATTGGATCCAACCAATTATCTTAAACCAAACTTGGCCCAACCAAGCCCATTAAGCCCAAATACAACATTATTAGCCCATTTCAAATTTAGCCCAACTAATTAAATTCCAATATTCCAAATATCATAATTTAATCAATTAAAGTGCATTAGCCATAATTAATTAGTCAAATTAACATTTCCAAAATACCAATTACACTAATTAATGATGCTTTATTATATTCAATTCATGTCCAACACAATTGAAACAAAATCAACTCATTACATGCTATACATGTCACGACAATGAGGGATTTTTAAAATCGATTTCGATTTCAATGCAATTAAATCCTAAATCAATTTATCCCAAGTCTTTAAACTCATCCAATGGTCTTAAAAACAAAATCACCATGACCTAGGGTTTATCCATTACATTCGGCCAAGGCACTAAAATTGGGGAAAATTGATCCAATTAATTTTTCACAATTCCAACAATGTACAAATCCAATTTAACATCATCCAACCTCAACCAAATCATCAATTTGAAGAAATCATGCTCAAATCACAAAATCCCAAATTAAAGTTAAGAACCATAAATACAATTTCATGCTCAATTATGGCTCTGATACCATTGTTGGGTTTTCTAGGTCAAACCAAGATCAGATTAAGCAATGAAATGTGCGAATACAACAAAGTAAAGTAGCCGAAAATACTCACTTTGATCGGCTAAGTGGATGCGTTGAACAACAAAATTTTGCTCCTTGATGTATTCGGCCAAGCCCTCCCTTTTGTTGATCTTCAAGCTCCAAGCTTTGAGTGTTGATTCCAAGCTCAAGGGTTGGTTTCCCTATCACCTTTGAATGATATCTTTAGTGTGCTAGCACTTGGAAAAATTTGCAACAAACTGTTTCCTTATTCTTGTATATATGTCTCGCGGCCAGCCAAGAATTTTGAGAGGAAAAATGGCACAATGCCGAGAGTGAGGGAGAAAAGAGAGATGAGTGTGTTGTGTTTTGATTTCAAAAATCAAGTAATGATATACCAAACATTTGGTAAATGAAATTCATCATTACCAACTCGGAGTGTAATATAAGTTTCCATCATGTCCTACACAAACTTCCATCACCATAAAGGTGAATGAATGACTAGTGATGTGACTTAATGTGACTTGTGGGCCCCACTTGAATTCAAAATCTGAGTGGGCCCGCAAACACTCTCGGGCTCGGGTTCGCTAATTCTAAATTAACAAATTTTCCGTTGCGACAAAATTAAATCAAATTTAATTAAATAATTATGCCTAGCAAAATTACTATTCACGTCGCTAGCGAATTAATTCTAAATTAACTCGTTCGCCCGAATTAAAATCTAATTTTAATTCCGCGTCGAAATCTAATTTCGTTTAATATATCGAATATATTATTTTACCGATTAATTCTGAATTAATCGTTCTCTCTTTTAAATTGTATTTTATCCCAGATAAAATATCTCTGTAATTAATCCTAGATTAATTTTCTCTCTCTTATAATTAATCCCAGATTAATTATGTTCGAGTCATACGTCATCGGTGAATCTTCGGGAAGCGACCCATGAGATCCCTGGATATGTTGGCAGTAAATCCGGTTGTCGGACTATCCGAATATGTACGTACCTCGTACTACGTTTTTACCGATTTACAAGACATGGTTGGCTTCTAGCAAAGCACCGTGCCTACCCAATTCTCCAGAAATATTCTTAAAGGAATATATAATCTATGTCGGGCGTAGTATACGTAGTATTGCGTACTGCGATCCAGTATCGGATGTCACATGCTAGGCCTGGGGCTGGAATTGTGTCTGCCCCGTACGAAGCATATATCGGATCTCTGGTAACTAGTCTCTATTAAGGATAATCATGACCTAGTCATATTATCCCGATGAATGCAGTACTAAAGAGTACTAGTTCTGTATCCTGCGTGATCATCATATCCATATGACTGGAGTGATACTTCCATCTTGACATCACACCCAATACACTATGATTCTCAATATACCCAGAAGAGGCGTACATAGAACCTGTTAAAGCCCTGGACGACCAAAACCAAAGTATATTGATTGTCGCAAGTATTAGCGATGTAAGTCTCAGGTTAAGACCAAATACACCTACCCTGATTCGGATTTCCGTAGACACATAGGCATACTACCAATGGAATTCCGAGGGGTCTATCCAGAGCGAAACTGTTTCCGTACCATCGGTAAACACAACCTCTTATCACACTTGTATAAGTATCCAATACTTAAATATATGAGAACTATGTCGTTATGCTCCCACAACGCGCACAAGTGCAATACTAGTCTATTTCGCATTATCGATGTCCATTCTCGATAATACTACGACTAGGGATATTTTAATGATTAAACCTTAATGGATTAATAGTGTCAGATATCTTATTAATCCGGAACTAATCATATGGACTTTTATCATTTATGTATCTTGGTAATCCAATTACAAATGATAAAAGAGCAATTTCCTTTGTCACATAGTTAATTTGTACAACAACACAATGTTCTGTACAAATAGTGATGCTATGGGTCATAATTGTCCAACAATTGTAGCATTGTAATATGTTGCCTACAAAAAATGAGTTACGTTAATATATGACAATAAAAATACAATTATGCACCAAAAAGACTTACGTTAAATACGGTTGCACTTCATCACAATTACTCAATATAAACCAATGCGCACGTTGAGCTTCCTCAAATGTTTGTAATTTGACACCTACTGCCTCCAAACGGTCTGCAATTTTGATGGAACACTATGATATCTTGCTTATTACTTGCATCTCCATCATAGTTTCGTGGCCGACGATTAAAATGAGTTTTAATATTCTTGCATGTACATCGAACAAAATTTTATTTCCTCACTTATTACAACAGCCTCTGCTATTGACCCTTCAGGTCGCGCCTTGTTTTTCAAAAATTGTTTGTAATGTCCCAAAGCCATGCAGATATGACAACAAGTTTGCATTAATAATAAATTTAATGCACACATAAAATTTAAGAATGTAATATTTAAAACTGTATAGTACCTCTCAATGGGATACATCCATCTGTAATGGCAGGACCTCCCTTCCTAGCTTCAGCCGGTAAATGCACGGCCAGATGTACCATCACATCAAAAAAATGGGTGGCAATATTCACTCCAGCTTGCACAGGATTATCACGATTCCTCGCTCAAGTTCGTCAATAACAGATGTGGTTAATGTCCTCTGATATAATTATTGGACAATTATGACCCATAGCGTCACTATTTGTAAAAGACATTGTGTTTTTGAACAAATTATTTATATAGCAAAGGAAATTGCTGACCGGTGCAAACACACGCGTATAACGCAAGCGCACGTATCGTTCAAGTAGTATAAAAATATCGATCCCACGAGGACTTAATTCCTACTGTTGTTATTAATTATTGAATCTATTTATTTACAGATATCTAATTATAGGGAGAAGGGAATTGATTGCTTTGATTGGTTGAATATGGAATTGCTTAATAAAAATAAAATAAACAAAATAAAATACTAAGGAAAATAAATAAACAGACTCAAAAGATCTAGGGTCGTGACTCCACACAATACTGTTAAAAGATGAATTGATTCTCTTATTTATGTGTACTAATTCAGTTTGCTAACCTGGAACACGAAAATATGCAAAAGCCTCTTCCGATGGTCAGACGCAAATACCCAGTATAACCCAATTGAACCATATGTCTATGTCAACCACATTACCTGGATTCATTAAGTTTAAGTTCCAATTATGGCTACCCCCGCCCGACAGGTATATTCCTATCCTGTAAGGAAATCTATTAAAAGGGTTATCTATCCTCAAGGAAGATCGTGGGCTATTGAATCTAAGGCTGAAACCTAAAATCCCTATGTCTAGTTCATTTTAGATTTACCCCATCAATCTTATTAATTGCCAGTTAACAAGACGCATTAAGCTTAAGACTCAATAAACAAACTAAAGAACTACCCATAAAAAAGAAAATCAATTATTAAGTGTGTGTGTATTGTGTTTCCATCACTTCCCTAGAATAAAAATAAAATACTGGGGGTTGAGGATCCACTTTTACTATTTATAATTAGATATCTCCCTTAATATAATACAGAAATTAAACATGATATTACCGACCAGCATAAAGGCGTATTCCTTATTAAGTCAAATTAAGTCCGACCAACCATAAAGGCGGTAATAGTAATTGAACATAAACCAGCCATATAGGCGGTAATTACCTGTCACCTAAAGACCAGCCATATAGGCGGTGCCACATTATGTCAATTAAATAAAACTAGCCAATAAGGCGATAATCTTTATATTTTGAATTATAATTTCCATATTATATTTAAGGGAGATTAATCTAAATTAAAATAATAAAGCTTCACCTTATCCCCAGCGGTAAATTAACTACTAAACATTAAAGAACGGTAGAAGAAGAGAACTACTATTACTGAAAATTAAAAGACATAAATTAAAAATATTATTTATATATACAAAAATAGATGCTTCCTATAAAATCAGGGAGAATTCCCAAGGAGAGCATGAAGAAAAATGAATCTGGCGGCCTCCTTTTATAGGCTGATTTTGGATCAGCGTCGCGACGCTGAAAATTGCACTAGCGTCGCGACGTTGGCAACAGTATACGCGGAGTCCACGCGGGTTGACCACGCGGCTTGTCGGCTGCAATAATTGTGACACGTGTCATGCTCTGGTTGGCTGGCGATGCGGTCCAATGAAATCTGCCACGTGTCAGTTGTTATTGGTGTGGGTGGAAATTCGGTCATAGAATTGTGACACGTGGCGTGCTCTGATTCATCGATTATTCGGTCCCATAGGAAGAGGACACGTGGAACGCGCTTGGGTTGGTCGAATAGGATGTTGACATGTGGCGGTCGGCGCACGTTAGCAGAACCGTTGTGATGGTGACACGTGGCACGGCGCACGTTAGCATGATCGGCGCACGTTAGCAAATTTTGACCAATCAGATTTTGACACGTGTAAAACGGCGCACGTTAGCAAGTCCGGCGCATGCTGGGCGTCGCGACGCGCAAGGCTTTAGCGTCGCGACGCGTAAAAGACGAAAATATCCCTGTTGACGCATTTTGTCCCAAATTGCCTCCAATGCTTTCCAAACTTTATTTATCTGCAAAATAATAACAAAACACATCAAAACGTTCATAAAACTCGAGAAACAATACAAACATTAGGCTAAATGAGTGGGAATAAGTGATGTAATTACCACTCATCACACCCCCAAACCTAACATTTTGCTAGTCCTCGAGCAAAACAGAAAATAAAATAACAAAAAGAAACGAAATTAATTAAGCCACTTTCGTAGGGATCACGATTGCATTTAGCGTATGCAACAAGCCTTTAAACCCCTAGGTGTCCCTAGTGGACGAGTTGTAGTCTCGTGAGGTTTTACACAGCACGATACCCACAAACGTTTTACAAAAGTAAAATTAGTTAAAACTAATGCACACAAAAGCAAAAAGACAAGCGAAAAGAGAATAAAGAAGTTAGTGACTAATCAAGTGAAACTTCTACTCCAAGTTATTAGTTGTTTTGTTTCATTCTAAATTACAAAATATTAATCAATTCATTTTTGCCCACAACAGTCACAGGTGTAGTTGATAAGAGAGTAATATTTTTGTCCTAAGTTCTATCAGATTTCACACCTTTTTGTAGCAATGGAATAATTTTTCTGATTTTTCTGATTTTTTCTTGATTTTTCGAATTTTGACTTTTATTTATATACATACCTTCCGTCTATGTAGCGAGCTTTGGGTCGGTGGCTCCCAAACCAGTTGGTTTTAGGCACCAGTGTTAAGACACCCCTACGGACTTAATTACTCCGACTTCAGATATATATTTTTTTTTTGCAGCATCTTTGATCCATGTAGCGAGCTTTGGGCCAGTGACTCCCAAACCAGTTGGTTTTAGGGCACTAGGTGTTAAAACACCCTTACAGACTTAATAACCCGGATCTTAGACGTTTTTTTTTTTCCATCACTTTTTGAGATGCTTCCTCCAATTAAACTAGAGAACTGAATATTACAAACTTTTCAATTTTAGCTCATGACCGTATGTTTCCATGTATGTTGATAATACCTGCCAACTGAGCATATGAAGATTCATTTTAGTCAGTGTAATGAGAATTCACAAATTAAATAATTTAAAAGAGATAAACAAAAATTAACTTGTTTCGAAATAGGTTTGAGATACGTCTCAGGAGTGGAAACTCCTTACTCAGCTATCCTTTACCAATTTCTCCTTTTTAGTCAAACACAAAAACGCAAAATATTTTTGTAATTTTTGAAAATTTTTCAATTTTTTTGTATTTTTCGAAAAATTTTGGACTGAAAATAAAAACAACATACAAACTAAAAACAAGATACTAATCAACTAATTTCCTCCCCCAAACCTAAATGAGACATTGTCCCCAATGTCTTAAAAAGTAGAAGAAGAGTTTAGAAGGTCGTACCTGGTTAGCTGAAAATCTACATGAATTTAAAGGTTAAGATCCAGATTAATTCTACGCCTCTTACCACGATCGTCCTCGGACCAATTTATCTTTGAAATGATAGGGTCAACTTTTGGTTCATAGGCTATGAGTTGGTCAATTAGATCCGGAGCAGTTCTGGCAGTAAAGAGGAGTTCTTTCATAGGTTTTGACACGAACCCATTTCTCCGAGCATCATCAAGAAACACACAAAGAAAATCATAAAATCCATCAACAGCAACGGTTCTGGTGTCTTAGGTTCCACAAGATAGTATAAGTTGGTCTGGTCCAGGTTCGCCAAGATAGTACTATAAAAATTTCCTCCAATGTACCCAAGCCACCTGGCAAAGCAATAAAAGCATCAGAACGGTTAATCATTTCCACCAGTCGTTCAGACATACCTGGCACGATCAGTTCCTCTCAGTTTGATGATCCAATAAGATTTGCCTCTGCCAATGGTTTTGGAATGATTCCCAAAACATGACTGCCTCTTTCCTTCCTGTACAGCCTTTGAAACGATCCCCATTAATCCAAGATTTCCTCCGCCATATATTAAGTGCATATTCCTTGCTGCTAAGACTCGACCCAATTCCTGTGCTGCTTCTATGTATTGTGGTTTAGTACCAACAGTACTACCGCAAAACACACAAATGTTTTCAACTCGTCTTTTTGAAGTGGCTTCCATTTTTTTATGTATTTCTTTCTCAACTTTGGATGCCTTCAAAAGTGCAATGACGGGCTAAATTTATAGTACCTGAAAAAGGGTGAGTAATAATAGCACTAATATCTTCCAAAGGACGATTGTTAGCTAAACAACAAAGATCGTGAAAGGTCAAAAAGTCTGGATCCTGTCTACGAAAATAAAGATAATTACAACAGAAAAGCAAATCAAAGCAATAATTAAGGCAACGGAATTGTGTACGCAATACGCCACTCGCGTAGTATAAATTCATTAGGATGTGTCTCAAGATTTCATTCCTTACTCAGCCATCGCAAATGAATTGTTTCTCATCTTTGATTGCCAAACACAATTCCTTTTGTCTTAAAATGCTTCGTTTATGCCTTTCCCTACAAAAATAACACACAAAATTAAAAACTCCACAATATGTATACACAAAATATGAAAACAGAAATTACAACAAATTGCATGGGTTGTCTCCCTGCTAGCGCTAAATTTTTCGTCTTCAGCCAGACGTGACCGAAATTCATCTGTTAAGGAGGTTTCAATGTCGTTTTGATTTCCTATTAAAGACATTCCCATGTGCGTTGCTTTTGAAGGGTCTCTTCCAACGGTAAAGTGGCAAAAATAGTTTTGTCTCATTCAGTGATCGTGCCACCTTTTTACTCCTTGTTGTTCCAGTGATTCCTGCAAAGAAAGAAAGAAAATCAGGAGGTCTCGTATGGTGCTTAACTTGGAATGGGAATTCCATTCTGTCAAGCTTCTGGTTGATATCTTTGGTTTGTACTCCCCAAAACAGCGATGTTTTTCCTGAATGCTCTGGATCTTTAATAAGTTCTGTCATCTGCTCCTCCATTTGCTCTGCTTCTTGCTCCACCTTTTCTTCACAGATGTATTTGAAAATTTCTATATTCAGTTCTTCATCTGTCATCTGTGAAATACATGTTGCAACATTATCAACCTGAGGATGTAAAGAAATGTCAGATTTTAGGTCTTCATCCTCTGATCTGGGTGAAATGATTGGCTCAGGTAGATCTTCTTCAAACATAATTGCAAAATAATCTCCATGATCTTCATTTTGAGGATACAGAATTCCATCCTCAATTTTTGATGCAGTTGGCACAAACATTTCAGCTTCATCCTCGTCAGAATCTGAATAATAGAAATCAAATCGAGACTTTGCCGGTTCGGGTTCCTGAACTGATACCTCTGGTTGTTGATACTGCTCAGCCTCCTCCTCTGTTGAAGTGTCATTATGAAATGATTGGTACTCAAAGGCTTCATCAGTGTCATCAGAAAATGGTTCTTGAGGTATGTAGCTCTGGTTTTCTATTAATTGTCTGATCTAATCTGTCATTCTTGTATGGATTCTGCGTTACTCTGAATTTGTGCATCAATTTGAGCTCCATGTTCTTTGAACATGTGAATCAATTGATCTTCCTTGGATGGTTCTGGTTGTTGGTAAAGATCAAAGGTAGATGGTGGATAAGATGTAAAATGTGGCTCTGTGAATGTGATGGCTCATCATACCATGAAGGATTCTGATAGTTCTGCCACCCTGAATTGTAGTTGTACTCGCAATAATCGCTTGGTGGTTACCATTACATATGTCACATCTCCTCATTGAGTTCTGTTGAGCAAATGTAGTATTACTTGGTTCTGACATCGAATGATAGTCATTGGGCTGTACAACAGGCCTCAGAAAACCGGACTGTTGCTCCCAGATTTGGGGTGTATCTTCTTGTAACGCTCGTAATCTCTCAATCTTCCAGTAGTGTTCCATTTTTCAATCACCTGAAAATAAAATAAAGAATAAAAATTACAGATAAATAAAGAAAATTAGATACAAGTAAATTGGATAGCTTCAAAATTAACAACTCAAGAAATATAAGTCCCCGGCAACGGCGCCAAAAACTTGACCGGTGCAAACACACGCGTATAACGCAAGCGCACGTATCGTTCAAGTAGTATAAAAATATCGATCCCACGAGGACTTAATTCCTACTGTTGTTATTAATTATTGAATCTATTTATTTACAGATATCTAATTATAGGGAGAAGGGAATTGATTGCTTTGATTGGTTGAATGTGGAATTGCTTAATAAAAATAAAATAACAAAATAAAATACTAAGGAAAATAAATAAACAGACTCAAAAGATCTAGGGTCGTGACTCCACACAATACTGTTAAAAGGATGAATTGATTCTCTTATTTATGTGTACTAATTCAGTTTGCTAACCTGGAACACGAAAATATGCAAAAGCCTCTTCCGATGGTCAGACGCAAATACCCAGTATAACCCAATTGAACCATATGTCTATGTCAACCACATTACCTGGATTCATTAAGTTTAAGTTCCAATTATGGATACCCCCGCCCGACAGGTATATTCCTATCATGTAAGGAAATCTATAAAAGGGTATCTATCCTCAAGGAAGATCGTGGGCTATTGAATCTAAGGCTGAAACCTAAAATCCCTATGTCTAGTTCATTTTAGATTTACCCCATCAATCTTATTAATTGCCAGTTAACAAGACGCATTAAGCTTAAGACTCAATAAACAAACTAAAGAACTACCCATAAAAAGAAAATCAATTATTAAGTGTGTGTATTGTGTTTCATCACTTCCCTAGAATAAAAATAAAATACTGGGGGTTGAGGATCCACTTTTACTATTTATAATTTAGATATCTCCCTTAATATAATACAGAAATTAAACATGATATTACCGACCAGCCATAAAGGCGGTATTCCTTATTAAGTCAAATTAAGTCCGACCAGCCATAAAGGCGGTAATAGTAATTGAACATAAACCAGCCATATAGGCGGTAATTACCTGTCACCTAAAGACCAGCCATATAGGCGGTGCCACATTATGTCAATTAAATAAAACTACAGCCATTAAAGCGGTAATCTTTTATATTTTGAATTATAATTTCCATATTATATTTAAGGGAGATTAATCTAAATTAAAATAATAAAAGCTTCACCTTATCCCCAGCGGTAAATTAACTACTAAACATTAAAGAAAGGTAGAAGAAGAGAACTACTATTACTGAAAATTAAAAGACATAAATTAAAAATATTATTTATATATACAAAAATAGATGCTTCCTATAAAATCAGGGAGAATTTCCCAAGGAGAGCATGAAGAAAAATGAATCTGGCGGCCTCCTTTTATAGGCTGATTTTGGATCAGCGTCGCGACGCTAAAAAAGCACTAGCGTCGCGACGTTGGCAACAGTATACACGGAGTCCACGCGGGTTGACCACGCGGCTGTCGGCTGCAATAATTGTGACACGTGTCATGCTCTGGTTGGCTGGCGATGCGGTCCAATGAAATCCTGCCACGTGTCAGCTTGTGATTGGGTGGAAATTCGGTCTAATAGAATTATGACACGTGGCGTGCTCTGATTCATCGATTATTCGGTCCAATAGGAAGAGGACACGTGGCACGCGCTTGGGTTGGTCGAATAGGATGTTGACACGTGGCGGTCGGCGCACGTTAGCAGAACCGTTGTGATGGTGACACGTGGCACGGCGCACGTTAGCATGATCGGCGCACGTTAACAAATTTGACCAATCAGATTTTGACACGTGTAAAACGGCGCACGTTAGCAAGTCCGGCGCATGCTGGGCGTCGCGACGCGCAAGGCTTTAGCGTCGCGACGCGTAAAAGACGAAAATATCCTTGTTGACGCATTTTTGTCCCAAATTGCCTCCAATGCTTTCCAAACTTTATTTATCTGCAAAATAATAACAAAACACATCAAAACGTTCATAAAACTCGAGAAACAATACAAAACATTAGACTAAATGAGTGGGAATAAGTGATGTAATTACCACTCATCAATTGCCTTTTATCATTTCGTAATTAGATTACTTAAATGTGTGAATGATGAAAGTCCTTATGATTAGTTCCGGATTGAGATGATATGAGACAGTATCAATCCACGACGGTTTAATCATTAAATATCCCTAGTCGTAGTATTAACGAGACTGGACATCGATAATGCGGAATAGACTAGTATCGCACTTGTGCATGTTATGGAAGCGTAACAGCATAGTTCTCATATATTTTTAAGTATTGGATACTTATGCAAGTGTGATAGGAGATTGTGTTTACCGATGGTACGGAAACAGCTTCGCTCTGGATAGACCCCGCGGAATCCCATTGGTAGTATGACTATGTTTCTATGGGAATCTGCTTCAGGGTATGTGTATTTGGTCTTAACCTGAGACTTGCATCGCTAGTACTTGCGACAATCAATACGCTTTGGTTTTGGTCGTCCAGGACTTTAACAGGTTCTGTGTACGCCTCTTCTGGGTTATTGAGAATAGTAGTGTATTGGGTGTGATGTCAAGATGGAAGTATCACTTCAGTCATATGGAGATGATGATCACGCAGGATACAGAACTAGTACTCTAATTGGTTGCAACCATCGGGATAATATGACATGGTCATGATTATCTGATTAAAGAGACTAGTTGTATGTAATCTGATATATGCTTCGTACGGGGCAGACATTATTCCAGCCTCAGGCCTTGTATGTGACATCCGATACTGGATCGCAATACGCAATACTACGTATACTACGCCTGAAAAAGATTATATATTCCATTAAGAATATTTCTGGCGAATTAGGTAGGCACAGTGTTTTGCTAGAAGCCAACCATGTCTCGTAAATCGGTAAAAACATAGTACGAGGTACGTACGTGTTCGGATAGTCCGACGACCGGATTTACTGCCAACATATCCAGGGATCTCTTGGGTCGCTTCCCGAAGATTCACCGATGACGTATGATTCAAACTTTATTAATCTGTGATTAATAACGGAGAGACTTTATCTGGGATAAAGTACTATTTGAAGAGAGAGAAACGATTAATTTGGAATTAATCGATAAAATAATATATTCGATATATTATACGAAATTGGATTTCGATGAGGAATTAAAATTATATTTTAATTCGGGCTAACGAATTGATTTAGAATTAATTCGCAAGCGACGTGAATAGTAATTTTGCTAGGCATGATTATTTAATTAAATTTGATTTAATTATGACGCAACGGAAAACTCATTAATTCGGAATTAACGAAACCGAGCCTGGAATGTGTTTGCGACGCCACTCCGATTTTGAATCAAGTACGGCCACAAGTCACATCGCGAGTCACATCACTCGTCACTTTAGTGATAGATGTCAAGTCACTTTTTTTATTGAGTGACATGCAGTCATTATTCATGATGTTGGTTGGTGTAGGCATTTAACGCCATTTTGGAGCCAAAATTGGCTTTGACTTTTTGGAAATGTTATACCAATTTTTGGTAATTGTTTTTCATTATGTTTTTAGAAAACAAATTGCAAACAAAGAAAACTTTCTCTCTCCCAAATCCTTTCCATTGCCGTGACTCTCCAAAGAGGAAAGGAAGCTTGATTTTCTTTCATCTTTTGCTAGCACAAACAATGAATCGATACAAGGTGTTAGGGAAACCAATCTAAGAGCTTGGGATCCATTTAAAGCTTGGAGCTTGTTCAACATCATCAACAAAATCAACCTTGGTCATGAGCTTCTACAAGGAGGAAAAGTTTTTGTTGATCATCACATCCAAAGCCATTCAATGTAAGTGTGTTTCTGCCACTCTTCTTTGTCTATTCATTCTATTTCTATGCTTAATATGATCTTGGGATTAACCTAGAAACCCAACAATAATTGTTTAAAGAAGCCACATAGATCAAGTACGATGTCGAATACATTCGGGGGCAGATAAGGTCGAATGCCAACATGAAGGAGAATCTCCAGAAGCACATGACAATCGTGACTCTTTAACCCCGTTATTGTATCTGTTAGGGTTGGTGCTCAGAGCGCCAATTTCCGATTGTATTTCTTTATGAATACTACTGTAAAACGTTATTATTATGAATAATATATGCAGTTTCTATAATATAATGTATCTTTTAATATGGTAAAGACGTAATGACCTTAGAATAACTAGTCATGGTGCTGTTGCAAAAGCGTCGCAACTGACATTGAGTAGTATCATGACGTTGTCATTCTCAGATAGTTTATGGTCAAGGTTTACACTACTTGGTCAGTATAGTAAACCTGTTGAGACCGGTACATGTCGTATACTAGAATATATGATTCCAATGGTTTCTCAATGAACCATAAGTCTTGGAGACTAGTATAGACGTGTAGGTGTTTATAGCGGATAAACACTGAACGACTCACCGAAGATTCTTAATGGATGGTACACCAACGTCAATAAGAATCTTATCGGGTTGAGTAGCACTTGTGTTTCTTCGACTTGAGATACCACTGTGGGCGCATGAGACATCTTCCACACTTAGATGGCAGTCACGTCACTGATCTTTTTAGATCAGACCTCCTCCTGTTCGTGGGTGTGGATAGATCCTCAGGGTGTCTTGTGTGTATCGAGATAGGATTCGTCAGTTCTGTGTATCAGAGCATAGGTATTCCATATGATTAGCAATCAGATAAAAACCATGGGCTCGTGGTACAATTTAGAAGTTAGTTCTAAATGTTCTTTCTGAGATTGCTAATAGAATAGTCGACTGGATAATCCCTATAGAGATTTGACGTTTACATCTATATCTCTGGGATTTATCCGGATACCTGTGACGGAGGAATTATACATTTGCCATGACCTCAACCTGTATGATTCAACGAGTTTATCTATGATCGTCATAATTTACGGGTGGATAAATTATGGACACGAAATTAGATTTCGTGACGGATATGCCTGAATCTAGAGAGTCTCACTAATGAAACATACTCGTAGAGCACTAGGGCAATATTTATAAATAATATTGATTATTTATAAAGTCGTTTAAAGGTTAAACGAAAAATACATGTGTAGGGACCCAATAGTCATTTCCTTAATTTTTGTGTATTTGCATTTAATGTTGGATTAATTCAAATACACATTAATTAATTGTCAAATTAAGATATTTGACTAATATCATAAACATATATGTATTTTATATTTGATGTAAATATAATACATATGTTTAATATATTTATATTTAAATAATTATTTAATTGTTAAATTGTTAAATAATTAAATCAATTAAAAATATAAATATCCTAATTTGTGATATTTATTTTAATGACTTGAGTTGCTATTAATGACTTGCTTTATTACATTAAATGATTTAATGATTAAAGTAATAAGTTAATAAAGCAAACGTTAAATGAAACAAAATTAAAATATCTAGATATTATTACTAGCAAAATTCGGCCAAGCCATATTTGTGCAAGTATATATTGTTTTGTTTCATTTAGGGTTGGCTAACCTAATACACTTTATCAAAAACTCCATTGAAGAAAGAAAAGAAGCTTGAGAGAAAGAAATGCAAAAAAACCAAGAAAAGCTTGGAATTTAGTAAGTATTTCCAACCTTCCATTAGAGAGAAAAATGTTCCTCTTGTTGTGGGCTTCACCTTGTGATGTTCTTGTAATTTTCCTATTCTTTATTCTTTGTATTTTTGGTGGATGAAAGTTTGATAAAAGGGTTGAGCATGTATAAAGTTGATAGGAT
This sequence comes from Zanthoxylum bungeanum, assembly GCA_019454045.1. NCBI lineage: Eukaryota > Viridiplantae > Streptophyta > Magnoliopsida > Sapindales > Rutaceae > Zanthoxylum > Zanthoxylum bungeanum. The sequence continues at coordinate 98,339 of SKCR01000762.1, forward strand.
GTTGCTAATAAGCTAGTTAGCATTCTTTTCATGGTTTTAGAACCTTGTTGCCATTCTAGAGTTATTGAACCACTCTTAAATGACCTAGAAATGTTCTATAGTTGTTTCATTGTGGTGAGGCTTGATTGGTGTTGAAGAAATAGGATTGAAGCATTAGATTTTGTTAATTTGGTCTAATTTGTCCAATTTGAAGAAATTGAAAAATTAGGGTTTAAGACCACTTCCAAATTTGGGGATTTTCATTTATATGGTGTATTTGGATGTGTATATGATGCATGTAAAATATTGGGTTGATTGGATTTTGTCTTAATGTGTTTTGAACTTTGGAAGTGCAAAATGCACATTGACTACTTCATTGAGGCTCTCGGCCTTGGTGATAAAATTTGGGATTTTTGTTGACAATTGTATTTTGACATTTGGGACATGTTAATTTCATATTAGAAATGATTTAGAATCAATCAAAATTGTTTTGAACAATTTCATATTAAAATGAATAAAATGCAATGCTTAAGGGCAATTCGGTAAATTCACATAAATTTGATTTATAGTGTTTTATTTCATAATTTGATTATTGGGTAATTGAATAAATAAGTTTATTTAATTAATCCAAGAAAAAGTTTTGAAATCAGAAAATTTTGATTTTCCACTATTCGCTGCATTACCGGATTTCCGCAATAAAACCCCTTCAGTATCATCTCTGACCCAACGCCCAATATTCGATGCATAATCATCAGGAAATTTAACCATTTTCAGCCAATCACATAATGATTTTCTCTCTGATTGAGTTAGCACGTAACTAGAAGGTGGCTTAATAAGACCTCGAGGAGTGACCTGTAAATGCAATTCACTGCGAATTCTAAGATCTTTCTTTTGTCTTACCCAGAATATTGAAGAGTGTTCCCACTAAACTCTCGCATATGTTTTTTCTATTTGCATTACATCCAAATTATGTCGCAAACTCAGAGTCCCCCAATATTCTAACTCAAAGAAAATACTTTTTCCTGTCTAATTTAACTCTTCAGGTTGACGTTTTCGATTTTTTTCTCTATTATTAGGATGTTTCCCTGGTGTGCTGTCTCTAAGATGTTGATGTTTGCAAAGTATGTCGAACCCAGACAATGGACTGGGCATACTCTGAGGTTCTTGTTGACCGTTGAATAATTTACTCATCTGCCAATGATACTCAACTCAAGAAATCTCATGTGCCCTTTGTATCCTATTTTATTCTATAATCGTTGCAAAGGTGTTTGACCCGCACAAACTAGAAATGCCATGTATCCCTTAATGCTCCATCCAGATAATGAACCATAAGCTGGAAAATCATTAATGGTCCATAATAATGCGACATGCATTTGAAAATACTGCTCAGAAACTGCATCATAGGTATGCACTGTTAGACAATTATGACCCATAGCGTCACTATTTGTAAAAGACATTGTGGTTTTTGTACAAACTAATTATGTAGCAATGGAAATTGTATTTTATCATTTTGTAATTTGATTACTTAAATATATAAATGATAAAAGTCTCTATGATTAGTTCTGGATCATAAGATATGAGACAGTATCAATCCATAAAGGTTTAATCATTAAATATCCCTAGTCGTAGTATTATCGAGACTGGACATCGATAATGCGGAATAGACTAGTATTTCACTTGTGCGTGTTATGGAAGCGTAACAGCATAGTTCTCATATATTTAAGTATTGGATACTTATGCAAGTGTGATAGGAGATTGTGTTTACCGATGGTACGGAAACAGCTTCGCTCTGGATAGACCCCGCGGAATCCCATTGGTAGTATGACTATGTTTCTATGGGAATCTGCTTCAGGGTAGGTGTATTTGGTCTTAACCTGAGACTTGCATCGCTAGTACTTGCGACAATCAATACGCTTTGGTTTTGGTCGTCCAGGACTTTAACAGGTTCTGTGTACGCCTCTTCTGGGTTTATTGAGAATAGTAGTGTATTGGGTGTGATGTCAAGATGGAAGTATCACTTCAGTCATATGGAGATGATGATCACGCAGGGATACAGAACTAGTACTCTAATTGGTTGCAACCATCGGGATAATATGACATGGTCATGATTATCCGATTAAAGAGACTAGTTGTATGTAATCTGATATATGCTTCGTACGGGGCAGACATTATTCCAGCCTCAGGCCTTGTATGTGACATCCGATACTGGATCGCAATACGCAATACTACGTATACTACGCCTGAAAAAGATTATATATTCCATTAAGAATATTTCTGGCGAATTGGGTAGGCACAGTGTTTTGCTAGAAGCCAACCATGTCTCGTAAATCGGTAAAAACGTAGTACGAGGTACGTACGTGTTCGGATAGTCCGACGACCGGATTTACTGCCAACATATCCAGGGATCTCTTGGGTCGCTTCCCGAAGATTCACCGATGACGTATGATTCGAGCATAATTAATCTGGGATTAATTACTGAGAGATTTTATCTAGGATAAAATACTATTTGAAGAGAAAGAACGATTAATTTGGAATTAATCGATAAAATAATATATTCGATATATTTAACGAAATTAGATTTCGACGCGGAATTAAAATTGGATTTTAATTCGGGCAGACAAATTAATTTGGAATTAATTCGCGAGTGATGTGAATAGTAATTTTGTTTGCCATGATTATTTAATTAAATTTGATTTAATTACGTCGCAACAGAAAATTCGTTAATTCGGAATTAGCGAACCCGAGCCCGGGATGTGTTGCGGCCCCACTCGGATTTTGAATCAAGTGGGGCCCACAAGTCACATCACAACTCACATCACCTTGTCACTTTATGTTGATGGGTTTTGGTGGGTTGGTGATAACTTGTCCAACACACCAAACTTGTGTAAGATGAGATTGACTAATACCAAATATTTGGTATATCTTAGATTTGATTTTTGAAATCATAAACACAAGTCAACAACTTCATCTCCTATCTCTCAAGCTCACGGTATTGAGCATTTTTTCTCTTAAAATTTTTCTTCATTGTCGTGACTCTCCAAAGGAAATTAGAAAGTTTGTTGCAAATTTTCTAAGTGCTAACACCCACAAGGAATCATCCAAGGTGATAGGGAAACCATCCCAAAAGCTTGGAGCTTGGATCTTGGAGTTTGGCCGAAAACTTGGAGCAAAAATTTTTTGTGTTTGACGCATCCTAAATCCGTTCAATGTAAGTATGATTCTGCCATACTTTACTTTTATATTCATAATTTTTCATTGCTTATATTGATCTTGGATTGTCTTAGAGACCAACAATGGTATCAAGAGCCTTGAATAAGCATGAAATTAATTTAGGGTTTATATACTAAAATTTGGGTAAATTTTATTTGAGCATGATTTAACCAAATTGTTTGTTTGAGCATGCTTGTATATGGATAACTTGGAGTTATATGTGATCAATTTGAAGAAAATTGAATTGGATTAATTTTCCCCAATTTTTTGCATGTTGGCCGAATGCAATGTAGCCCTAAAAGTCATGGTATTTTTTGTTCTTTTGATCATTGGATGAGTTTAAAGACTTGGGATAAATTGATTAATGATTTAATTGGATTGAAACCGAAATCGGTTTAAAAATCCCTAAATGTCGTGAGCTTCAAAGCATGAAATGAGATGATTTTTTGTTTCAATAATGTTGGACATGTGTTGAACAAATTAAAGCATGATTAATTAATTAAATTGATTTTTTGGAAATGTTAATTTAGATAATTAATTAATGTAATACACTTTAATTAATTAAATTATGAAATTTGGAATTTTAGAATTTGATTAATTGGGCTTATTTAGAATTGGGCTTAAAATGTTGTATTTGGGCCTGACCGGTGCGTAAACACACGCGTATAACGCAAGCGCACGTATCGTTCAAGTAGTATAAAAAGTATCGATCCCACGAGGACTTAAAACCTTTGCTATTAATTTTTTATATGAGGTCAAATGTTTACAAGTATCTAATAGATTGATTGTTTGATTGGGTGGTGACTTTAAAACTTAAAACAAGTAAATAAAATTTCTTGAAAGTAGATTGAAGAAAATTCAAATTATAAAACTATCCAGGGTTGTGAATCCTTCCAATATCTATTAAAGATGAAGTGGTTATCTTACAGTTGGGTAATATATTAATTTATTAACCTGGAACACTAAATTATGTAAAAGCCTCTTCTGATGGTCGATTACAAATACCCAGTATAACCCAATTGAACCATATGTCTATGTCAACCAAATTACCTGGATTCATTAAGTTTAAGTTCCAATTATGGCTACCCCCGCCCGACAGGTATATTCATATCCTGTAAGGAAATCTATTAAAGGGTTATATATCCTCAAGGAAGATCGTGGGCTATTGAGTCTAAGGTCTTTAACCTAAAATCCCTTTTCCAAATTCATTTTAAGTTTACCTAATCAATTTTATTAATGGCCAGTTAATAAAAAGCATTAAGATTAAGACTCAATAAATAAACCTTTATATTACCCAAGCTATAATCTAACCCCTTATAAACCGTGATATTGGATTTCATCACAACCCCAGATAACTGGCTTAGTTACGACACATATTTACGGGTAGTAAAAATTTAAAAAAATAAAAGACATAAAGTAAAATACTGAAAATTAAATACTGAAAAGTAATTGCTGAAAAGTAAAAAAGTAAAAAGTAAAAAGTAAAAAGTAAAAAGTAAAAAGTAAAAAAAAATTAAATTAAATTACTGAAAGTAAATTGCTGAAGAGTAAATTGCTGAAAAGTAAATTACTAAATTAAATAAAGTAAAAGTACAATAAAAGAAAATGTTGGGGTTAGAGGATCAACTTTTATTACTACTATTTTAGATATCTCCCTTAATATAATATATTAACTTTACGTGATAATTACTAACCAGCCATAAAGGCGGTATCCTGATTAAGTCAAATTAATAATTAATACCAACCGACCAACCAGGCGGTATCCATTCTTAGTCAGGTTAAAACCAATTTATAATTAATTACCAACCGGCCAATATAGCGATATCCTCATTAAGTCAAGTTTTAAATAGTTTATATATTATAATTAAGGGAGATTAATCTAAATAGCAATAATAAAAGTTTTACCTTTCACCCCAGCAAAGGGGATTTACCTCCTCATTGTTTGAAAAATAAAAACTGTAAAAGTAAAGAAAGGAAAGGATTGTGCGTAAAAGTAAATTGCGAAAAGTAAAAACTGAAAAATAAAGAAAAGAAAGTGCGAAAGCGGAAATTAATTACTGAAAGCTGTAAATAAACAAACAAGATACAATCTTCTTATTTATTCTTTAGGAATTTCAAAGAAGAAAGTATGAATTTTACAAATGAAATGGCTTGATTTATAGGGAAAATTTTGCCTCCATCAAATCATCCATCAAATTCTCCACCAAATCCATTATTAATTTCTCCACTAATTACTCCACCAAATCCATTATTAATTGCTCCACTAATTTCTTATCATGTTTGGTGATGATTTGATAATTTTATTATTTATTTATTATTTATTTTTTTGCTTTGAAAATGACTTTAATAATTACACACAACACACTTCTGGATGGTTCATCAAGTCGGTCATGAAATCTTCGAATTCGAAAATATTTTGTCTTTAAGTTGTAGATCTTTGAGTCTTCTTTAAGCTGACACTTGAATCAGCTCAATCCGATATTGGAGTAAAAGGTTATGCCCATATTACGACAGATGTGCAAAACTGGAATTTCCAAAACTGCACTTTGTCAAAAGCCCTTTCAAGTTTCCAATCTCCAAAATTAAAATATCAAGTCCAATAATGCCTTTATTTGACCCATATTTCGTCCTAAATGATTTCATTGAGACCGATATTATTTTATTTGCAAAATAAACTAAAACACATCAAAACGTTCATCAAACTGAGAAACTAAACAAAATATTAAGTTAAAGGGGCGGTAAATATTGATATATTCCACTCATCACACCCTCAAACCTAACATTTTGCTAGTCATCGAGCAAAACACCACACAAAAAAATAAACTAAGCCACTTTCGTAGGGATCACGGTTGCATTTAGCGTATGCAACAAGCCTTTAAACCCCTAGGTGTCCCTAGTGGACGAGTTGTAGTCTCGTGAGGGTTTACAGCAATGATACCCACGAACATTTTACAAAAGTAAAAAGGTAGTAAAACTAATGCACACAAAAACAAAAAGACAAGAGAAAAGAGATAAAGAAAGTTAGTGACTAATCAGGTGAAACTTCTACTCCAAGTTACTAGTTGTTTTGTTTCTTTCTAAATTACCGAATAAGTAAATTCTCCGATTATATTTACCATTCTCCCTATACACAGCCAAAAAAGTATTAATCAATCTCATTTTTGCCCACAACAGTCACAAGTGTAGTTGATAAGAGAGTAATATTTTTGTCCTAAAGTTCTATCAGATTTCACACCTTTTTTATGGCAATGGAATAATTTTTCTGATTTTTTTCTGATTTTTCTTCGATTTTCTTTTATTTTTTTATATATTTTATAATACCTTCCATCTATGTAGCGAGTGTTGTGTCGGTGACTCCCAAACCAGTGGCTTTAGCACCAGGTGTTAAGACACCCCTACGGACTTAATTATTCAGACTTAGATATATATATATTTTTGCAGCATCTTTGATCCATGTAGCGAGCTTTAGGCCAATGACTCCCAAACCAGTTGGCTTTAGGGCACTAGGTGTTAAAACACCCTAACAGACTTAATCGGATCTCAGATTTTTTATATTTGTTTTTTACTCCATCACTTTTTGAGATGCTTCCTCCAATTAAACTAGAGCACTGAATATTACAAACTTTTCAATTACAGTTCATGTCCGTATGTTACTATGCATGTGGATAATATATGCTAACTGAGCATATGAAGATCCATTTTAGTCAGTATTATGGAGAATTCACAATTAAATAATTCAAAGGAAATAAACAAAAATTAACTTGTTTCAAAAATATTTTGAAATACGTCTCAAGAGTGGAAACTCCTTACTCAGCTATCTCTTACCAATTTCACATTTTTAGTCAAAATAAAAACACATAAACATAAAATATTTTTGTAATTTTTGAAAATTTTTCAATTTTTTTTGTATTTTTCGAAAAATTTTGGACTAAAAATAAAAACAACACAAACTAAAAACAAGGTACTGATCAACTAATTCCCTCCTCCAAACCTAAATGAGACATTGTCCCCAATGTCTTAAACAATAGAATGAGAGTTAAGAAGGTCGTACCTGGTTAGCTGAAAATCTACGAAAAATTAAAGGTTAAGATCCAGATTAATCCGACGCCTCTTACCACGATCGTCTCGGACCAATTTATCTTTGAAATGATAGGGTCAACTTGTGGTTCATAGGCTAAGAGTTGGTCAATTAGATCCGGAGCAGTTCTGGCAGTAAAGAGGGCTCTTTAAAGGTTTTGACACGAACCCATTTCTCCGGGCATCATCAAGAAACACACAAAGAAAATCATAAAATCCATCAACGTTAAACAGCCCAATTGGTTTCTGGTGTATGTTCAGGTTCGCCCAAGATAGTACTATAAAAATTTCCTCAAATGTGCCCAAGCCACCTGGCAAAGCAATAAAAGCATCAGCACGGTTAATCATTTCTACCAGTCGTTCAGACATACCTGGCACGATCAGTTCCTCTACGTTTGATGATCCAATAAGATTTGCCTATGCCAAGGGTTTTGGGATGATTCCTAAAACGTTACTACCTCATTCATGTACGGCCTTTGAAACGATCCACATTAGTCCAAGATTGCCTCCGCCATATACTAAGTGCATATTTCTTGCAGCTAAGACTCGACCCAATTCTTGTGCTGCTTCTACGTATTGTGGTTTAGTACCAACACTACTACCGTAAAACACACAGATGTTTTCAACTCGTCTTCTTAAAGTGGCTTCCATGTTTTACTCTGGATGTCTTCAGAAGTGAAATGATGAGTTAAATTTATAATACCTGAAAATGGTGAGTAAAATAATAGCACTAGTACCTGCCAAATGACAATTATTAGTTTAACAGTAAAATAAATCATGATAGTCAAAAGGTCTGGATCCTGTCGGAAAAAAAGAAAACAACAAAACAAATCACATTTATCAGGAAAAGATAAAGAGATATAATATGTACAAGAAAAGTAGCGACTTGATTGACGTCTATGCGTCAGGGACAAGCTTCCCATCCAATTTTCTTATAAATTGCTAAACAGGGTCTTTTTGAGTCAGATTCCCGAGACTTAACTGTTGTCTTTCCTTTTGGAATTGTGCGTATAACACACGAATCTCGTGATACACACATCCACTGGGATGCGTCTCAAGAGTTTTAGATATGTCATCCAAAGACTCCTTACTCAAGCCATCCCTAATGAAGTTAATCTTATCTTCGTGGTTATCATACATCATTCCTAAAGAACGACAACGAGTATTACAAAACATGCGAGCACATTTATAACAAACACACATTCTTTTGGCTCTTCTCTTTTTAGCATAGGTGCTCCTTCCTAAGCCAGGCAGATGTGAAATAAAAGAGTCAGAAGACTCACCTGCCAATCGGACCTGTGCTTCAATAATCCAATTAATGTCAGTAGGAATACCTTTGATCATCAGTAGTTTCATCCGTTCCAAGCGAGCTTTGTAGACTTTCATCAGAGATTTTTGAGGGAGAGAAGGAAATTGCTTGTGAAGTTTTGCGAGAACTTCTTCCATCATGAAATGTCTTAATCTGCAAAAACTAAACACACCAAATTAAATCACACCAAATCACAATATATACAAAAATTGCATGGGTTGCCTCCCTGCGAGCGATAAGTTTAAAGTCGTCAGCTAGACGTGACTTCTCAAACGTTAAGCTGGATATGAAAGTGTGACACTTTCTTTTTGTCGCTCAAATGATTATCCCCAGTAGTGCTTGACACGCTTGTTTTTAACCTTGAAAGTTTTGTTGGAGTCAGGATCATGTATCTCAACGGCTCTGTCTTGTAAAACCTTGGTGATCACAAATGGACCTGACCACCGTGATTTTGGCTTCCATGGGAAAAATTTCACCCTTGATTTGTTTAATAGTACCTTCTGCCCTAGTTCCAGTTGTATGCGCACTAACTTCGCATCATGTCTTTTCCTTGCCTTTTCCTTGTACAATTTGGCATCCTCAAAAGGCTGTATGTGAAATTCCTCCAATTCGTTGAGCTGGTGAAACTTTTTCTCTTCTGTTGGTTGTAGTGCATGAATTGGCTTTTTCAGTGCAAAAGACGCTTTATCTTCAGGCTCCACAGGCAATTGACATGTTTTAAGTTTGTCAGTAGAACTTTGCATTGCATTGGAGTTCTGAATGGTACTGTGTATCACATCAAGTCTGAAACATTCCTCTTTCTCATCATTCGGGAAATTCATGGCTTTAAAAATATTGAATGTTACTTCTTGGTCATGTACCCTCATGGTTAGTTCTCCTTTTTGTACATCAATAATGGTTCGACCTGTAGCCAAGAATGGTCTCCCGAGGATGATTGGCACGTCTGTGTCTTCCTCCATATCAAGGACAATGAAATCTGCTGGGAAAAAGAATTTGTCAACCTTGACTAACACATCTTCAACTACACCTCTCGAAAATACGAGTGTTCTATCAGCAAGTTGTAGTGAGACTGAAGTTGGCATTGTTTCTCCAATCTGTAATTTCCTGAAAATGGAAAAAGGCATTAAGTTAACACTCGCACCTAGATCACACAGAGCCTTACCGAAGTCATGTTCTCCTATGGTGCAAGGAACAGTGAAACTGCCAGGATCTTTCAACTTTGGAGGAAGTTTTCTCTGATTGATGGCGCTGCATTCTTCTGATAATGCTACTGTCTCATAATCTCCCAATCTCCGCTTTCGTGAAAGAATGTCTTTCATGAATTTGGCATAGTGATAAGTGTGGTCTATACCAACTTATTCTAGCATCTTTAGCCTATTATTTTGTTATGGTTCGAGTCATTTAATGTATTTTATAGTTTATTTTATGTCTTATTTTTAGGAAGCATTATAACATCAATAATGGAGCAAATACGTATATTTTGGGACCTATCAGGAGTATCAGACTCAAAAAGCAGCAAAAACTTGCATCAGCTGCGCACTGAAATTAAAAAGAGGCTATAACTTTTGATTTAGAAAGAGTTACGAGACCCATAATATATCGATTTGCATCTACTCGACGAGATCTAGTCATTTACATACATTTTCTCGAGAGTTGGGCGCGGCAGCATCCACTGTTCGGCGCCGCAGCGTCCCCCGCGGACCAGAAACAAGATTTCAGGGTTTTTTAGATGTTTAATGACTCCTAGCCTCTATTATAAATAGAACAGTTCATCCAATACTCAAGAGGAGGCTAATACAGAGCACAAAACACATAAATAAATATTTTTATAGATCCAAGGAGAGGATTGAAGAGCGACAAGAGGAGACAAAGGCTGTGACATCCGAGGAGGAAGAGATTCAATTCGGGTTTTATCTTCTTGTTTCTTTCTTAGAACTCTAATGATTTCCATTAGATTCATGAATTGTTTATCATTGATTTTATCTTTTATCATGAACTAACTCCTTAATTCTGGAGAATGATGTAATCTATGCTTGAACCTTGTATTGTGTTTATCAATTTTATTATAAAGTTTTATTAATTTATTTATATTCTTTTGAGTTTAATGCTTCTTGATTGTTGGCCACAATTGAAGATGATGAATGTTTAGAATCTATCACTCGAGAGATGAGATTTTAAATAGATCTAGAGGACATAGCCTAGGATTTTATAGAGTTCGAAAGAATCTGTAATCCTTTGAAGTCGTTAACATAGAATCATAAAGCGTAATGAGTCGTTAACTATTAGATTTTTATAGAGATATCGAAGTCTGTAGTTGATGATATTTTCACTGATGCTCGAGAGAGGGAGTGGATATTGCGGAATCTTGACTTATAAACAATATAACTGAACAATGATTAATTGGCATGACAAATATATAGGAAACAGCTAGTGAAATCAGGATCCAGAATCTTTATCGTATTAGTTCCTCCTATTTTATTATTTTTATATTTATTTATTAAAATCTTTATTAATTGTTTTCTAAATAAAGTTAGGATTATCAATTGTAGTACTTAGTGCGAGTTAACGCAATCCCTGTGGGTTCGACACTCTAAACTCATTTATACTAAAACTTGACACCGTACACTTGCGGTACGATATAAAAATATCACAACAAGTTTTTTGTCACAGCCTTTGTCTCCTCTTGTCGCTCTTCAATCCTCTCCTTGGATCTCTAAAACTATTTATTTATGTGTTTTGTGCTCTCTATTAGCCTCCTCTTGAGTATTGGATGAACTGTTCTATTTATAATAGTGGCTAGGAGTCATTAAACATCTAAAAAACCCTGAAATCCTATTTCTGGTCCGCAGGTGACGCTGCGGCGCCGAACAGTGGACGTTGCAGCGCCCAACTCTCGGGAAAATATATGAAAATGACTAGATCTCGTCGAGTAGATGCAAATCGATATATTATGAGTCTCGTAACTCTTTCTAAATCAAAATTTATAGCCTTTTTAATTTCAGTGCGCAGCTGATGCAGGTTTTTGCTGCTTCTTGAGTCTGATACTCCCGATAGGTCCCAAAATATACGTATTTGCTCCATTATTGATGTTATATTGCTTCCTATAAATAAGACATAAAATAAACTATAAAATACATTAAATGACTCGAACCATAACAAAATAATAGGCTAAAGATGCTAGAATAAGTTGGTATAAACCACACTTATCACATAGCTGGACATTTGTTCCAACGCTTCTGCAAATGGAATGTTGATATGCAGCTTTTTGAACACCTCCAAGAATCGAGCAAACTGCTTATCCAGTTTATTCTTCTGAAGACGCTGAGGAAAAGGTGGAGGTGGAGTGATCTGTTCTTTTTCCTTTGCTTCTTTTTCCTCCATCTGTTGCTTTGTTTCTTTTGGAATATCTTCAATTGTTGTTGCCTTGATTCCAACATCTTTGTTGATTTCAGTACCGCTTTTTAACATGATGGCATGACATTGCTCATTTCCCATGTTCCTTGGATTTGGCTATATGTTGCTAGGAAGGTTACCTGGCGGTCTGTAACTCTGAGCATTGGCCAGTTGTCCAATTTGATTCTCCAGTGCTTTAATAGAAGCAGATTGACTTTGAATTAATGGTGCTTGGGATTGAAACATAGCATCATATACTGCTGCTTGAGAGTCATGTTTTGCTTTTATCTTTTTCAAGTGGGTCAACACTTCTGTTATTCCTGATTCATTTGCCTGCTCCTGGCCTTTGTTCTGTTGTTGGAATCTGGGTGGTGGATTGTTCATTTGCCCTGAATTGTTGCTCCATGCGAAATTGGGATGATTTCTCCACCCTGGGTTGTAGGTGTTGGAATATGGATTGTTCCCCTGTCTGTTGAAATTGTTGACATAATTCACCGTTTCTTTATGTTGGTTGAAAGATTCTGACTCAGGTGCTCCTCCAAATAGTGAACTTGTGGATCCACCATTAACTTTCATGTTAAGAGTTTCAAGATTTTTGCAAATCACATCCAGCTTGGAATTCAGTGCTGTGTTGGCTCCAACTTCATAAATTCCTGCAATTCTTTGAATCATGCTCCTTTCTGTTGGCCACAGGGAGTTGTTGTTGGCCATTTCTTCAATTAAGTCACAGGCTTGATCTTCTCCTTTTGCCATCAAAGCTCCTCCAGCATGAGCATCAATTGTGGTTCTCATTATTCCAGAAAGTCCATTGTATAAGGTTTGGACTTGTAGCCATTTTGCGATCTCATGAAGAGGACATTTCCGGTGTAAATCTTTGAATCTTTCTCAAGCTTCGCAAAGGGATTCTGAATCTTGCTGCACGAAGGATGTGATGTCATTCCTCAACTTTGCAGTTCTGGCTGGTGGAAAGTACTTTGCAAGGAATTTGGTGGCTAGAGTGTTCCAAGTTGTGATGGAACCTGCTGGTAACGAATGTAGCCAAGCTTTAGCTCTGTCTTTCAGGGAATATGGAAAAACATGCAGTCTCATTGCTTCTTCAGCTGCTCTGTTGTAATTGAAAGTACCGCAAACTTCCAGGAAGTTGCAGATGTGGGAATTATGATCTTCAATTGCATTTCCCCCAAACTGTACTGACTGCTGAATCATCTGGATGCATGTTTTGATGTCACACGCATTTTCTGGTAAATGAGGAAGTATAATACATGAAATGAAGCCGTCTACCACCGGAATGGTTCTGTCTCGAATGGGTATCAGTGGTGCAACTTCCAAAGGTTCAGGTTCCATGTTGACCAAAGCTTCTTGGCCTTCTCGCCTTTCCCTTCTCAACTGTCTGATGGTTCTTTCAATTTCTGGGTCAAGCGGTCGGATTTCAAAGCTTCTGGTTCGTCTCATGTAGTGTCTGAGAACCTGAAACAAGTAAAAACAATAAGTAAAAAGAAAAATTAGACACAAGTCATGTATCTAACCCCTAAACTAATAGTAAAAGATAATTAAGTCCCCGGAAACGGCGCCAAAAACTTGACCGGTGTGTAAACACACGCATATAACGCAAGCGCACGTATCGTTCAAGTAGTATAAAAATATCGATCCCACGGGGACTTAAAACCTTTGCTATTAATTTTTTATATGAGGTCAAATGTTTACAAGTATCTAATAGATTGATTGTTTGATTGGGTGGTGACTTTAAAACTTAAAACAAGTAAATAAATTTCTTGAAAGTAGATTGAAGAAAATTCAAATTTATAAAACTATCCAGGGTTGTGAATCCTTCCAATATCTATTAAATATAAAGTGGTTATCTTACAGTTGGGTAATATATTAATTTATTAACCTGGAACACTAAATTATGTAAAATCCTCTTCCGATGGTCGATTACAAATACCCAGTATAACCCAATTGAACCATATGTCTATGTCAACCAAATTACCTGGATTCATTAAGTTTAAGTTCCAATTATGGCTACCCCCGCCCGACAGGTATATTCATATCATGTAAGGAAATCTATTAAAGGGTTATCTATCCTCAAGGAAGATCGTGGGCTATTGAGTCTAAGGTCTTTAACCTAAAATCATTTTTCCAAGTTCATTTTAAGTTTACCTAATCAATTTTATTAATGGTCAGTTAATAAAAAGCATTAAGATTAAGACTCAATAAATAAACCTTTATAATACCCAAGCTATAATATAACCCCTTATAAACCGGTGATATTGGATTTCATCACAACCCCAGATAACTGGCTTAGTTACGACACATATTTACGGATAGTAAAAATTTAAATAAAATCAAAGACATAAAGTAAAATACAGAAAATTAAATACTGAAAAATAAATTGCTGAAAAGTAAAAAAAGTAAAAAGTAAAAGTAAAAAGTAAAAAGTAAAAAAAATTAAAAGTAAATTACTGAAAGTAAATTGCTGAAGAGTAAATTGCTGAAAAGTAAATTACTAAAATTAAATAAAGTAAAAGTACAATAAAAGAAAATGTTGGGGCTAGAGGATCAACTTTTATTACTACTATTTTAGATATCTCCCTTAATATAATATATTAACTTTACGTGATAATTACCAACCAGTCATAATGGCGGTATCCTGATTAAGTCAAATTAATAATTAATTACCAACCAACCAACCAGGCGGTATCCATTCTTAGTCAGGTTAAAACCAATTTATAATTAATTACCAACCGGCCAATATAGTGATATCCTCATTAAGTCAAGTTTTAAATAGTTTATATATTATAATTAAGGGAGATTAATCTAAATAGAAATAATAAAAGCTTTACCTTTCACCCCAGCAAAGGGGAATTGCCTCCTCATTGCTTGAAAAATAAAAACTGCAAAAGTAAAGAAAGGAAAGGATTGTGCGTAAAAGTAAATTGCGGAAAGTAAAAACTGAAAAATAAAGAAAAGAAAGTGCGAAAGCGGAAATTAATTACTGAAAGCTGTAAATAAACAAACAAGATACAATCTTCTTATTTATTCTTTAGGAATTTCAAAGAAGAAAGTATGAATTTTACAAATGAAATGGCTTGGTATTTATAGGCAAAATTTTGCCTCCATCAAATCACCCATCAAATTCTCCACCAAATCCATTATTAATTTCTCCACTAATTACTCCACCAAATCCATTATTAATTGCTCCACTAATTGCTTATCATGTTTGGTGAAGATTTGATACTTTTATTATTTATTTATTAATTTATTTTTTTGCTTTGAAAATGATTGAAAATGACTTTAATAATTATACACAACACACTTCTGGATGGTTCATCAATTTCGGTCATGAAATCTTCCGAATTCGAAAATATGTTGTGTTTCAAAGTTGTAGATCTTTGAGTCTTCTTTAGCTGGCACTTGAATTAGCTCAATCCGATATCGAAGTAAAACAATATGCCCAAATACGACAGATGTGCAAAACTGGAATTTCCAAAACTGCACTTTGTCAAAAACGCCCTTTCAAGTTTCCAATCTCCAAAATTAAAATATCAAGTCCAATAATTGCCCTTATTTGACCCATATTTCATCCTAAATAATTTCATTGAGACCCGATATTATTTTATCTGCAAAATAAACTAAAACACATCAAAACGTTCATCAAACCCGAGAAACTAAACAAAATATTAAGTTAAAGTGGCGGTAAATATTGATATATTTCCAACTCATCAGGGCCTAATGGGCTTGGTTGGGCCAAGTTGGTTGAGGTCAATTGGATTGGATCCAAATAGGGCCTAAATCATTCCATTAAGTCCAAATATGACAAATGGGCATTTTATGTTTAATTGGGCCTTATGGGCCTAAATTGGTTTCTTGGCAAATAGGGTGATTCCTTAATTGGGCTTTGGTATTTGGGTTTGACCCATATAGACCAAAGTCCATGCCTTAAGAAATTAATTGAAAGCCCATTGGACTTTAATTAAATAACATTGGATGTTAATTGGGCTTTGAGACCCATTTAGATTAGATTTGGAATCTAAGTCTTAAAGGCGCATTTAAAAGTGTAGTTATTTAATTTAGAATTAAATATGGAATTAGTATTGAATACGAATTAAATTAGATTTAAATTGTAGTTCGATATAATTCAAGAATTCGTACTTTGAGTACTTATTCTTAAACGAGTTGGACTCGCGCAAAATCAAATGGTTGTTTGAACATTGGATGATCACTTTATTCAAGATTAATTAATTGGATTAGATTGATTGAATAACATGCTTTGTGTGAATACATGGATGTGTTGAATGAATAATGTATATCGGATGGATATTAGAAGGGAAAGGGGAATTTTGGAAATTGTTGTAAATTTAGAATTTATTAAATTGGACATGCGTGTCCAGCCTTATCTCTCTTGATTCTTTGTAATTCTCTTCTCACCTAATTCCCCTCAATGTTAATGAGGTTTCTTTCATTGTATTATGTAATTGGGTAGAAGTAAGAATAGTGCTAGTCGGGGAGAGGAAAGAGAGTGATTTGTTCTAGGAACAATCTGTGAGATATCCATCCGCATATCATTATTAATTTATTTCTGCGCCTTATTATGCTTTTAGAATACATGCTTAAGGGTGTATGATGAGACCTAACAAAGAAAATAAATTGGTTGCCAATTTACGCGAAAAAACCCTCAATAAATATTAAGCGTTTTCCTTCCATTGAGTGATTCTTACTCAAGATCCAAGATTGGCACTGGTTTGTTGGCCAAAGTCAAGACCTTTGTCCATCGCGGATGTGTTTGAATCATGAAGGTTTTGTTCCATATCATATGTCTTGTCCAAGTTGTGATTTGTTGGCCAAAGTCAAGATCACTTCTTGTCCATCGACATCGATTACGAACCTTTCCAAAGTCAATGGGTTCTGCTTAACTGGAATCATTAAGCTTGTTGTGCCAAAGCCAAGGCTTAGTTGATTCAGAGGAAAAAGGTTAGGAAATTATATTGGATAAATTGACATATATATTGTATATATGTTTCGGACTTTGAGGTCCACCTACCGGATCTAGGAATTGGATGAGATCCAATTGATCTTAGAGATCTATCTAGTTAAATATCATATAGCTTGTTGGCCAAAGTCAAGGTTGTGTGTTATTTAACAGGATCCTAGCCCACTAGGAAACTAGGTTTCCTGAGTACTCAACAGAGGGTTAGAGGCTCGCCGAAAAATAGTGGGAGGTTAGTATTGAATTTGCAATTTCATTCAAATACTCAGCTTTACGCGCTTTCAAATTATTTCGTCAATTATTTTTTATTAGTTGGACTAATATATTATTATTTTTCTTGTAACAGTTAGACTGTACCCATTAGGGATATTGTCATGGGCAACAATTTCTTTAATGGCACAAACTTTCAAGACTGGGATATGAATCTCAGAATTGTTCTGGGATCCGAGAAGTTACTCTACACTATAGAGCGACCTCTTGGGCCTAAGCCCCGACCTGATCAGTTGCTTGAGCTAGAGCTTTGGAAGACTCATAGCGATGACAACGCGACTGCTCAATCGGTAATGCTTGCCGCTATGACTCCACAATTCCGTCGTCAAAATAATGGATTGGATCCCTATGAGATGATGGTGAAGTTGCATGATCTTCACCGATCTAATCTTAGATCGTAAAGATATGAGTTGCAGAAGAAGCTCTTCTGCGCTCGCATGTCAGAGGGTATGTCTGTTGAGCACCATGTGTCACAGATGATTGCTGACATTGAGCAGCTCGGACAGATGGGCATCGTCTTCGAGGCTAAGACTTCAATAGATTTGATCCTACAGTCTCTCCCCGACACTTGGAGTGGGTTCATCATGAACTACAACATGTTGAACCAAGACCAAACTCTTGGAGAGTTGATGTCCACTCTGCGTGAAGCAGAGAAAGAGCTTCAAAAGTGCAAGAAGCGCGAGGCGCACTTTGCTTCAACATCTCAGGCTCCGAGGGATTGGCCCAAGGTGACTGGAGGTGTCAAGAAGAATAAGCATAAGAAGAAGTGCAAGGCCAAATCGTCAAAGGGTTCTGGGAAACCTAAGGACAAATCCCAAGATGTTTGTCTGCAGTGTGGCAAGCGGGGTCATTGGAAGCGTGACTGCCGCGAGTACAAGGCACACAAGAAGGAAATCAAAGCGGGCAAAGCACCGGCTTCAGGTGTGTTTGTTATAGAAATAAACATGTCTACAACTAGTTTTAAAAATTGGATTTTTGATTCTGGTTGTGGAACTCATATATGTACTAATGTGCAGGATCTACAGATTAGCAGGAGACTGGCCTCGTGAGAGATTGACCTCCGCGTTGGAAATGAGACACAGGTCACCGTTTTGGCCGTTGGCACTTTTGTTTTGGAACTGCCCTCGGGGCATGTACTTAAACTTACAGACTGTTATTATGTACCTAGTTTGACTAGGAATATTATTTCTGTATCTATGTTAGCCCAATATGGGTATACTTTTGTATTTAGAAACACTGGGTGTTTTATGTATAAAAATGATATGGAAATTTGCAATGCTGATGTAAATAATGGTCTATATATTTTGAAAATGAATCAATCTCAAACATATAATGTAACAAACAAAAGGCTTAAAGTAAGTAACAAAGATGAAACTTACATGTGGCATTGTCGTCTGGGACACATAAACAAGACACGTATATCCACACTTTCGAAGAGTGGGTACTTGGACGGATTTGATCCAAATTCATATGACGTCTGCGAATCTTGTTTATTAGGCAAGATGCCTAAATCACCTTTTAGCGGTAAAGGTGTACGTGCCACCGAACTGTTAGCCCATGTTCATAGTGACATTTGTGGGCCCATGTCTAGCCAGGCTAGAGGTGGATATGAATACTCCGTAACCTTTACCGATGATGCATCGCGTTATGGTTATGTGCAACTTATGAGACACAAGTTGGAAACCTTTTAGAAATTCAAAGAGTTTCGACACGAAATAGAAAAACAGACCGGAAAAAGTATTAAGACATTACTGTCGGACCGTGGTGGCGAATACTTGAGCAATGAGTTTCTTGATTACTTGAAAGAATATGGTATTCTTTCATAGTGGACTCCTCCAGGAACACCGCAATTAAACGGTGTGTCCGAATAGAGAAACCGAACTTTGTTAGACATGGTAAGGTCTATGATGAGTCGCACAGAGCTACATATTTCCTTCTGGGGATATGCATTGAACAGTGCGATACTTATTTTGAATAAGGTTCCGTCAAAGTATGTTCAACAGACTCCGTATGAGATATGGACAGGAAAGAAACCGGGTTTCTCATTCCTGAAGATTTGGGGATGTTGGGCATATGTCAAACGTTTGGAAGGTACCAAACTTGAACCCAAATTGGATAAATGCCTATTTGTAGGATATCCTAGGGAAACCAAAGGATATTACTTCTATCACCTACAAGAGAACAAAGTATTTGTTGCTCTACATGCGGTTTTCCTTGAGAAGGAATTCCTAAATGCAGTGATAAGTGGGAGGAAAGTAGAACTCGATGAAAATCGGAGTGATATTGTTCCTGGCACAGAATCCTTAACGGAACATGAACAGTCCATCATGGATGAGACTATACCACAATCTTCGAATACACAAGGACTGCGTAGGTCGGAGAGAGCCAGAAAACAACCTGAGAGGTATGGGTTTCTGATCTCACCTCATGTGGATATTAATCTTATTGAGGAAGAAGAGCCGGCTACGTATGAGGAAGCGATACAAGGTATTGACTCCGGTTTATGGCAAGATGCCATGAATTCCGAAATGGATTTCATGTACACCAACCAGGTTTGGAGACTGGTTGATGCACCAGAAGGCGTAAAGCCTATTGGATGCAAATGGGTCTTCAAAAGGAAGACCGACATGGATGGCAACATACAAACGTACAAAGCTAGGCTTGTTGCGAAAGGGTATCGTCAACGACATGGTGTCGATTATGACGAAACTTTTTCACCTGTTGCCATGATTAAATCCATTAGGATAATGCTTTCTATTGCTGCATATTTTGATTACGAGATATGGCAGATGGACGTCAAAACCGATTTCCTTAACGGAAACCTTCTAGAGGATGTTTATATGCAACAGCCTGACGGTTTTGTCGTACCAAGACTTGCAAACAAGGTTTGTAAGTTAAATCGATCCATTTATGGATTGAAGCAAGCATCGAGTTCTTGGAACCAACGTTTTGATGAGATCATAAAAGAATATGATTTCGTGCAAAACGAGGATGATCCTTGTGTATATAAGAAGGTTAGTGGGAGTGCACTGACATTCATTGTCCTTTACGTTGATGATGTACTGCTTATTGGCAATGACATTCCCATGTTAACATCGGTGAAAGCTTGGATTTCATTAAAATTCTCCATGAAGAATCTGGGAGAAGCAGCCTTTATTCTAGGAATAAAGATCTACCGGGATAGATCTAGAAAGCTGCTTGGACTTTCCCATAGCACGTACATTGACAAAGTGTTGAAGAGATTCAACATGGATCAGTCCAAGAGGGGACTGTTGCCAGTGTCACATGGCGTCACTCTATCTAAGGACAAGTGTCCTAAAACTCAAGATGAGAGAGACAACATGAGAATGGGTTTTATTGGCGGAAATCCGGTAACGCAGCGGAATAGTGGAAAATCAATATTTTTCGATTTCAAAAATTTTTCTCGAATTAATTAAATAAACTTATTTATTTAATTATCTAATAATCAAATTATGAAATAAAACACATTAAATCAAATTTATGTGAATTTACCGAATTACCCTTAAACATAACATTTTGTTTATTTTAATCCGAAATTGTTCAAAACGATTTTGGATGATTCTAAATCATTACATATATGAATTTAACATGTCATACATATTGAAATTCAAATTGCAACAAAAATTTCCAAAAAATAAACCCCAAAGCCGAGAGCCATATTAGAGCACCAAAGTGTGCATTTTGCACTTTCCATGTTCAAAACACATCAAGATGAAATCCAATTAACATAATATTTTATATGTATCTCATACACATCCAAATACACAACATAAATGAAAAAAACCAAATTTTTGGAAGTGTTATTAAACCCTAATTTTTCAATTTCTTCAAATTGGACAAATTAGACCAAATTGGTTAAATCCAATACTTCAATCATGTTCTTCCATTCAAACAAGTCTCAAACAATGAAATAACTATAGATCAAATCTAGGTCATTTAAGAGTGGGTCAACAACTCTAGATTAGCAACAAGTTTCTCAAACTATCAAAAGTGTGCCTATTAACATATTAGAAGCATTCTTTTGAAATTTATACATGCTCAACACTTTTCAAATCTTTCATCCATCAAAAATACAAAGAATAAAGAATATAAAAACAAAATAAACTCATAGCATAAAGCCTAGATTTCAAGGAACATTTTCCCTTCTAATAGCAAGTTGGAAAAACTTACTAAAATCCAAGTTTTTTCTTGTTTTTCTTTTCTTTTCTTCAAGCTTCTTTGTTTTCCTTTTAATGGAGTATTTGATAAGTGTTTCAAGGTTATGAAACCCTAAATGAAAACAAAACAATTTATACCAAAAAAAAATAAGCCTTGGCCGAAAATTTGGTAAATTAATATCTAGATATTTGTTTTGTATTTCATTTAATTTTTGCAACTTGTCCACTTAATTTAATGATCATTACACTTTAATGATATATTCAACCAAGTCAACAATTGCAACTTAGTCATTAAATAAAATATCATAACTTAAAAAATTCATATTTTAATTAATTTAATCATTTAATAATTAATTAATTAATTAATTAATCAAATACAAATATATATTAAATATGTCTATTATATTTACAATAAATATAAAATACATATACATTTATGATATTAGTCAAATATCTCAATTTGACAATTAATTAATGTGTATTTGAATTAATCAAGCATTAAAAACAACTACACAAAAATTAAGGAAATGACTATCGGGTCCCTACACATGTATTTTGCGTCTAACCTTTAAACGACTTTATAAATAATCAACATTATTTATAATTATTGTCCTAGTGCTCAACGAGTATATTTCATTAGTGAGACTCTCTAGATTTAGGCATATCCGTCACGAAATCCAATTTCGTGTCCATAATTTATCCACCTGTAAATTATGACGACCACGGATAAACTCGCTGAATCATACAGGTCGAGGTCATGGAAAATGTATAATTCCTCCGTCACGGGTATCCGGATAAATCCCAGAGATATAGATGTAAACGTCAAATCTCTATAGGGATTATCCAGTCGACTATTCTATTAGCAATCTCAAAAAAAACATTTAGAACTAACTTCTAAATTGTACCACGGGCCATGGTTTTAATCCGATTGCTAATCATATGGACTACCTATGCTCTGATACACAGAACTGACTGATCCTATCTCGATACACACAGGACACCCTGAGGATCTATCCACACCCAACGAACAGACGGAGGTCTGAGCTAAATAGATCGGTGACGTGAATGTCATCTAAGTGTGGAAGATGTCTCATGCGCCCACAGTGGTATCTCAAGTCGAAGAATCACAAGTGCTACTCAACCCGATAAGATTTTTATTGACGTTGGTGTACCATCCATTAAGAATCTTCGGTGAGTCATTCAGTGTTTATCCGCTATAAACACCTACATGTCTATACTAGTCCCCAAGACTTATGGTTCATTGAGAAACCATTGGAATCATATATTTCTGTATACGACATGTACCGGTCTCAACGGGTTTACTATACTGACCAGGTAGTGTAAACCTTGACCAGGAACTGTCTGAGAATGACAACGTCATGATACTACTCAATGTCAGTTGCGACACTTTTGCAACAGTATAATGACTAGTCATTCTAAGGTCATTACATCTTTACCATATTAAAAGATACATTATATTATAGAAACTGCATATATTATTCATAATAATAACGTTTTACATAAGTATTCATAAAGAAATACAACCGGGAATTGGCGCTCCGAGCACCAACCCCAACAAAAACTCTCACTTGCTCTAGTGCCAATAACGATTGTATCTAATACCCATCGACTCCACGTGTTTATCAAACAACTTCGGAGGTATGGCCTTCGTCAGTGGGTCTGCTACATTATCTTCACTCGGTACCTTGCACACGACAATATCCCCTTGTGACACAATCTCTCGAATGATGTGGTATTTGCGTTCCACATGCTTCGATTTCTGATGCGCCCTCGGTTCCTTTGCTTGCGCAATGGCTGCAATATTATCACAGTATAACGGAATCGCATTCTCGATACTTGGGACAACTCCCAATTCTGTGATAAAGTTCTTTATCCACACAGCCTCTTTTGCAGCTTCAGAAGCTGCAATATATTCCTCCTCAGTGGTGGAATCTGTTGTTGATCCTTGTTTGGAAATCTTCCAACAAACTGCACCTCCGTTAAGGGTAAATACGAATCCAGACGTAGACTTTCTATCATCGGGATCCGATTGGAAATCGGAATCCGTATACCCGTTAACTTGCAGTTTGTTTCCTCCATAAATTATTAACTTATCCTTAGTACATTTAAGATACTTAAGGATATGTTTAATGGTCATCCAATGGTCATTACCTGGATTGGACTGATATCTGCTAGTTACGCTAACAGCGAAACTGATATCAGGCCTTGTACATAACATGGCATACATTATGCTACCCAAACACGAAGCATAAGGTTGGTTAGACATTCTAACATTCTCAACTTCCGTCTGTGGACTCATCTTCTTTGAAAGGTGAATCTCATGTCTGAACGGTATGTTTGTTGTCTTACAGTTACCAAAATTATACCGTTCCAAGATCTTATCTATGTATGTTGATTGGGATAACCCAATCAACCTCCTTTGTCTATCTCTATAGAGTTTTATCCCTAAAACATAGGAAGCTTCTCTCAGGTCCTTCATGGAGAAATTCTTACAGAGGTACGCTTTAACGCTTTGTAACATACCTAAATCATTCCCAATGATTAGGATGTCATCAACATATAGGACTAAAAATATGACCATGCTCCCACTGGCCTTTCCGATACACACTGGATTCTTTCGAATTCTTGAGAAAACCAGACGATCTAATAATCTCCTCGAATCGAAGATTCCAACTTCGTGAAGCTTGTTTAAGTCCATAAATGTACTTCTTAAGCTTACATACCATACCCGAGTTTTCGCTAGACGCAAAACCTTCCGGCTGTTCCATATAGATTTATTCATCAAGAAATCCATTTAGAAAAGCCGTTTTGACATCCATTTGCCAAATCTCGTAGTCATGATACGCAACTATAGAAAGCAAAATCCGGATAGACTTAAGCATTGCTACTGGTGAAAAAGTTTCATCGTAGTTGACGCCAGGTCGCTGCGTGTAACCTTTTGCTACCAGTCGGGCCTTGTAAGTTTCAACCTTACCGTCAGGCCCGTGCTTCCTCTTGTAAACCCATTTACAATCGATAGGAACAATTCCTTCGGGAAGCGGAACCAAGTCCCAAACTTGATTCTCATGCATTGAGTCTAACTCGGATTTCATGGCACTTTGCCACTTCACGGAGTCGATGTCCAACATCGATTATCTATCGGTGAAAGGATCAGTCTCTTCAACTAAGAGAACATCTAGACTTTTTTCTTGTATCAAATATAAGCGTTCAGGAGGTCTAGATACCCTTTATGACCTACGGAGTGTGTGTGTTGAAGATCTTTCATCTACTTGAACTTCATGTTCCTCCGTTGGTTCGTTGTTTTCAGATTGGATTTCATCAAGTTCAACCTGTCTATGATTACCACCTTCTGACAATAATTATACTTCTAGAAATTTTGCGAAGCGAGCTACGAACACATTTCGATGCTCGGTATCATAGAACATATATCCCCTCGTATTCGAAGGATATCCGACAAACCTAAACTTTTGCCCTCGAGGTGAAAGCTTATCTTGCTGAGTCACCCTGACATAAGCAGGACAACCCCAAACCTTACTGTAACTAAGATTTGGTCTCCTACCGAACCATATCTCATATGGTGTCGTAGGAACAGCTTTTGAATGAATCTTATTCAAAATATGTGCTGCTGTTAAAAGATAGTAGCCCCATAAATAATAGGGCAAATCTGTGAAACTCAACATCGATCGGACCATATCCAATAAAGTCCGATTTCTCCTCTCAGACGCTCCATTGTGCTGTGGAGTACCTGGAGGAGTATATTGAGCGAGAATCCCATTCTCCTTCATATAATCCATGAACTCACCACTCATATATTCGCTGCCTCGATCGGATCGAAGGCATTTAATATATTGACCAGTTTGTTTTTCTACTTCATTTCGAAACTCTTTGAACTTTTCAAAGGTTTCTCATTTATGTCGCATCAAATACACATAACCGTACCGTGATAAATCATCGGTAAAGGTAACGAAGTACGAATAACCACTGTGAGCAGTCTGACTTAGTGGACCACATACATCAGAATGTACGAGTTCCAGTAAGTTAGTGGCGCGGTGTCCAACACCAGAAAATGGGGCTTTGGTCATCTTACCCTGAATACACGATTCACAAGTTGGATAGGATTCAATGGTGAGATCTGGTATCAAACCATTCCTAACCAATTGGGTAAGGCGTTTAATGCCTATATGACCTAGTCGCATATGTCAAATTACCGAATTACCTTTAAACATAACATTTTGTTTATTTTAATCTGAAATTGTTTGAAACGATTTTGGATGATTCTAAATCATTACATATATGAATTTAACATGTCATACATATTGAAATTCAAATTGAAACAAAAATTTCCAAAAAATAAACCTCAAAGCCGAGAGCCATATTAGAGCACCAAAGTGTGCATTTTGCACTTTCCATGTTCAAAACACATCAAGATGAAATCCAATCAACATAAGATTTTATATGTATCTCATACACATCCAAATACACAACATAAATGAAAAGCCCCAAATTTGGAAGTGTCTTAAACACTAATTTTTCAATTTCTTCAAATTGGACAAATTAGACCAAATTGGTTAAATCCAATACCCCAATCATGTTTCTTCCATTCAAATCAAGTCTCAACATAATGAAATAACTATAGATCAAATTTAGGTCATTTAAGAGTGGGTCAACAACTCTAGATTAGCAACAAGTTTCTCAAACTATCAAAAGTGTGCCTATTAACATATTAGAAGCATTCTTTTGAAATTTATACATGCTCAACACTTTTCAAATCTTTCATCCTCAAAAATACAAAGAATAAAGAATATAAAAAACAAATAAACTCATAGCATAAAGCCTAGATTTCAATGAACATTTTCCCTTCTAATAGCAAGTTGGAAAAACTTACTAAAATCCAAGTTTTTTCTTGTTTTCTTTTCTTTTCTTCAAGCTTCTTTGTTTTCCTTTTAATGGAGTATTTGATAAGTGTTTCAAGTTATGAAACCCTAAATGAAAACAAAACAATTTATACCAAAAAAAAATAAGCCTTGGCCGAAAATTTGGTAAATTAATATCTAGATATTTGTTTTGTATTTCATTAAATTTTTGCAACTTGTCCACTTAATTTAATGATCATTACACTTTAATGATATATTCAACCAAGTCAACAATTGCAACTTAGTCATTAAATAAATATCATAACTTAAAAAATTCATATTTTAATTAATTTAATCATTTAATAATAAATAATTAATTAATTAATCAAATACAAATATATATTAAATATGTCTATTATATTTACAATAAATATAAAATACATATACATTTATGATATTAGTCAAATATCTCAATTTGACAATTAATTAATGTGTATTTGAATTAATCAAGCATTAAAAACAACTACACACAAAAATTAAGGAAATGACTATCGGGTCCCTACACATGTATTTTTGCGTCTAACCTTTAAAAGACTTTATAAATAATCAACATTATTTATAATTATTGTCCTAGTGCTCAACGAGTATTTCATTAGTGAGACTCTCTAGATTAGGCATATCCGTCACGAAATCCAATTTCGTGTCCATAATTTATCCACCTGTAAATTATGACGACCACGGATAAACTCGCTGAATCATACAGGTCGAGGTCATGGAAAATGTATAATTCCTCCGTCACGGGTATCCGGATAAATCCCAGAGATATAGATGTAAACGTCAAATCTCTATAGGGATTATCCAGTCGACTATTCTATTAGCAATCTCAAAAAAAACATTTAGAACTAACTTCTAAATTGTACCACGGGCCCATGGTTTTAATCCGATTGCTAATCATATGGACTACCTATGCTCTGATACACAGAACTGACTGATCCTATCTCGATACACACAGGACACCCTGAGGATCTATCCACACCCAACGAACAGACGGAGGTCTGAGCTAAATAGATCGGTGACGTGAATGTCATCTAAGTGTGGAAGATGTCTCATGCGCCCACAGTGGTATCTCAAGTCGAAGAATCACAAGTGCTACTCAACCCGATAAGATTTTTATTGACGTTGGTGTACCATCCATTAAGAATCTTCGGTGAGTCATTCAGTGTTTATCCGCTATAAAACACCTACATGTCTATACTAGTCCCCAAGACTTATGGTTCATTGAGAAACCATTGGAATCATATATTCTGTATACGACATGTACCGGTCTCAACGGGTTTACTATACTGACCAGGTAGTGTAAACCTTGACCAGGAACTGTCTGAGAATGACAACGTCATGATACTACTCAATGTCAGTTGCGACACTTTTGCAACAGTATAATGACTAGTCATTCTAAGGTCATTACATCTTTACCATATTAAAAGATACATTATATTATAGAAACTGCATATATTATTCATAATAATAACGTTTTACATCAGTATTCATAAAGAAATACAACCGGGAATTGGCGCTCCGAGCACCAACCCCAACAATACTTACAAGCATGAATGGATTCATACCTCATTCCCTGATCACGTAATATTTTATTTGCCTCGTAATACGACTTAGGCAATTCGCTTCCAACCGGTAATATTTGCCCTAGTAACTCTAGCATCATATAAATACTTTTGTTGGTCATTCTGTTGATCACTTTAATGTGTAATAATTTCACAACAAAATTCAAGATCGATATTCCAGCACCTTCAAATGGAATTTTTTTTGCCTCATCAAGTAGTTCACTAAATAAATTTTGCTCATTTCCACTTAACACTAGTATGTCACCACTAACATTATGACCAAGTTGTGGACCTTGTAAGTCATGCAAAGCATCGGTTATCTCATCATTTGCAGGTTGATTGTAACTACTGCTCCCTTCATCGGAATCAATAAACCGTGACTGAGAATTATACTGCTCACCGTGATAAATCCACGTACGGTAAGTTGGTGATATTCCCGGCATGTATAAATGATTATGAACTTCATCTAACCATTTCCTTTTCCTATTCAAATAATTTGTACATGGACACCGAACATGACCTTCTGCATTAATGTATTGCTTTGCTGATTCCATGAACTCATACACTCCATTACGGTATTCAACACTCAATCTATCCAGCGAGCTCATCCAATTTCGATCCATTTCAACCAAATACCTAAATATAATAATATAATTATTAAACATCATATTACATTCATCAATATTACTAATTCAATAATTATTTATTTAAGCATATACATATATATTTAGTTGATTAATTAATTAGTTGACAGAAAAAATATATTTAGTTAATTAAATAATCTACATATATGAATCACCACTAACAAAAAGTATATAATAAACATAATAATACAAAATGAAAACCATAATTTTTTACAAAGATTAAACTGAAATACTTAAGTGAGATATATAATTATTCTCTGCAAATATAAAGAAAAATAATAAAGAAATATGAAAGAAGATTTACCTTATGGAAAGTTAATTACAATTTTATTTAAAAATTTGTAGGAGAGTTGTGAGGTTGCAGATGAGAGAGTCTCAGATTGCAGAGGATGAGAGAAAAAAGCATATGGGGAGAAGGGTTGGTGGCATTCTGTATTTTAAACTATTTTTAGCGTCAAATATCCTATTTCGACGCTAAATGTCTGATTTTTAGCGTCGAATCTCCTATGTCGACGCTAAATGTCCGATTTTTAGCGTCAAAATTAAATTTGGACGCTAAAGATTAATGGATTGTCGGTGGTATCATCATAAACCTTTAGCGACGCAACTTATCGACGCTAAATGTCAAGTTTTCGGCGTCGAATACGTTTTTCGACGCTAAAAGTATAAAATTTAGCGTCGCAATTCCTGTCGATGCCAAAGATTATTGGAATAGTTAAAAAACTTTAGCGTCGAAAATCGTATTCGACGATAAAAGTAGAACATTTGGCGTCGAACATGATGTTGTCGCTAAAATCTTGATATTTGGCGTCGAATATTAATTTTGACGCTAATAATCACTTTTAGCATCGAAATTTAATTCGACGCTTAAGTATTGGACGCTAGTCCATTTTCTTATAGTGTTGTTGGTTGTCGGTAGAAGTGGACAAGATTTGGTTCGATTCGATATAATTATAAAAAAATGTAATTAAAATTATTCGGTTTTTTTTAAAAAAAATCATCAATCGATTTTTTCCTTTTAAAAAAATTTATAATTTTTTTATTATCAATCGATTCGATTTTTTTTATTTTTTAATAATAATAATAATTGAAAAATTAATAATACATATTGAATCTAACCTTTATTCAAATTTTGTACATTATAACTCTTATAATGATACAAATTATACCAATATAAACATTGCATGAGATACATTCATCATTTAGATAATTTAAAATGTAGGAAATAACAAATAAACATAACCAAAATAAATAATAAATAAATAATAAAAAAAAAAATTCATGAAATTAATCATCACTAAACATCAAATAAATTTATAGTGCAATAAATATAAAATAAAAAATAATAAAAAAATATTATTAGACTTTAAAAAATCAATAAAATCAAATTATTTGTTGCTTTGGTTTGGTTTTTTGATTAAAAAATGAATTAATTGGTTCGATTCAATTTTTTAATTAAAAAAGTAAATAATTATTTTTAAATAAAAAATTTGTTAGTTTGATTTTTTTGGCCCACCCTTAGTTTTTGGAATACAAAGAATCGTGCATTACTTCTTGTCTAACTACCATTGAGTTATTATATATTTTGAGAGACAAAATCTTATTTACTTGTTACATTATATTCAACCAAGCAATTAATATGATAGTTGTGTATTTAATATGGTAGTTGTGTATTTAATATGGTAGTTGGGTAGTTGTGTATTTAATATGATAGTTATATAATACCTATATAAAGGCCTCTCATTATAATTCTAAATTTAAGCAAATGTTAATATACATTTTCTTCACAAATTCTCACATTACTTAAACATTATTTTGAACATATATATATATATATATGATTTCTAAATACTTAGAGAGGAGAGTTTAAATCACACGTGATCTCTTACTTTCACAAATTAGATCTCACTTAAAATTATATTTCAAAATAGATATAACATGCTATTTTTCCAACAGTTTTCACTAAAGAGCTCTGTTGGTTGCAAAAGTTGCTGGTAAGAGAATCTTCTCCATGTGGCTTGAACATTTGGCAGCTTTTTTATTTGTTTTTTGAAATATCTTAGAACTAGTATGACTGCGAAAGACAAAACAACTCCAAGGATCATAAATCCTTTCCCATAAACGATTTTCTTGAAAAGTTTTCAAAAGATTCTCCTCTAGAATCTCTCATTGTAGTCTATTGAAAGAGGGATTTATGGGTGTATTCAATTGAGATTTTAAAAGACTATTTATGAATAAATAAGTCATATATATTTTAAAAGACATTTAAAGAATGTAATGACTTACAAGATTTTATGAAATTTCTTTAATCAATATTTTTTGCATATTAAATTTTAAAAGACTTATTTCATAAGAATTTGAAAGAACCATTATAGTTTTTTTTTTTTTTTACTTTTTTAGAACTGATGTTATATGGAATGAAACCATAAATAAAAAAATAAAAAAAAAAGTTAATGAAAATCAATTGGTTCAAGTTGTGGACACTTGAATCAACAATAACAGAAATTTGGATCATATGAAATGGAACCATAAATAAAAACAAACATTCAAAATCATAAATCAATCAAAATGATAACAAAGAAATGATAATTTTAATAAAGAAAAGCAAAAACTAATATTATTCAATGTTAATATATTACAAATAGCATAATGTACTAAACTAATAAGCTATTAATATATTTAAAAGATTATTAACTAAACTCACCTTCAAGTATCTTTCCATATTTCATTTAGATTATAAAATCGATTAGATCTGAAATATTTATAAGATCAATATCTAAAATAACATTATGTTTCTTTTATGATATGAAATTATAGTTAAAGATAGGTTTAACCTATACAAAGTGCGGACCCTCTGCTATAATTGCTAATATTTTTTTTCTTTTCAAATTAAAAATATAAATGTAAACAAAATGAATTTGAAAATAAATAAAAAGTAATCATTAAAAAAATCATCCTTCCATGTAATTCATATTTAGAAAATTAGAAAAAAATTCGAGTCCGGTTGGATAAAGATTCCCCGAGCCGATCTAAATCGAAACTCAAAAATAAAATTCAGTCTGTGCAAATAAATGAGACAGAGTTTGATTCACTAAAAGTCGCACGAAATGCAACCGATCTACATCCATAAGATCATAAAAACTTACTGCTGAATCAAATTATCTTACATGATGAAATCAACAATTTCAGTCAAGTTGTAGACATTACAAGCCTACATTTTTTTAATTGAAAACTTAAAACTATAATCCTACTTTTTTCTGCGAAGGTCATATCAGACCACACAGCTAACAAATAGCACGACAAGGAGATCGCGCAACCAACTCACACATTCAGGTATTTAAACTCAGCCATGAACACACAATCAAAATTATCTCAAAACCTAGCAGCTAGTTCAACTAAGTCCTTGTATTTATCCGAGACAAAAGACTTCACCTTGATGCCAGGTTTTCCATCTGCATTTCCTGGAGAGTCGTACTTTATCCCTATTACTGTTGTCAAACCTGCAACAGAATATAAGCCGATTGATCAGTCTTACCTTCATGAGGGTCAACATAAAATCAAGTCATCTTCCTTGGTGGTTTTGCACTTTTGCTTCGTATGATAATTGATTTTAATAAAAGAGGTTCTAAAGAAAAATGGCATAAGCTATTTTCTTCTTTCAAACGAAAATGATCCCCGTGGCCTTAAAATTGGATCTAGTTACAAGTATCAATTTGTCAGGGCAGATTAGTGATAAATTCTACAGACTCGGGATGGATGCACTTCACTTCCAATATATATATTTAAAATCAAATACAAACCTTTTTGGCTTACAGCTCACAGTTGTTTAGTAAGGGAACCTTTACTTATTATGAGACATCTAAAATGTCATAAAATTTATATTCAGTAACCAAAACCAAAAACTTTCGAACCATTGGTCAACTATTAATATCTTGAGATACTAAAACTTCTTTTAAAATGTATCTACACGGACAACAGACATTGTCACAATAGAATAAATTCCAATAAAATCATTCCGCGTGCGAAAATACTTACTCTCATGTATGCGGCCATATAAAAATCTCTCTCCTTTCCAGTATTCCAGAGGTCTCGACTTTATCCTGGTGCTTCTTCTCACTCCTGATTCCCAAGATGTACCAGAAGCTAGAAAGACAAAATATATTTATTATTATCCAAATAAAACAGAAAAATTTTGATGATGCATTTTAAATCTCTGTGTGAGTAAGGACCTGCAAGGCTTTGTCTACGAGTAGCAACTTCATGTTTGCCTTTTCTGCGTGGACGTGATATTGTTTTACTTTGCTTATTTGATGGCTCCCTGGTCAATTTTTGAACTTCCTGTTGCACAATGAAAAGAAATTTTCACTTGCACCAAACTATTTTTCCTCGGACTCGTAAAGTTTGTAGACCATAAACGACAGCAACTACATCTCCAAAAATTAACATTTAAAGCATGAAGTTGATTATATCAGTTGCTGTCGTTTATGAATTTACAGCACATTTTACTTTCAAACACTAGGCCAGATACCCAATGGTCATTACGAAAATCACAACTGCATCAATCAAGCTCAAGTGGTCAAATATTTACCGAAGCATTTAAAAACAGCACTGTAGGTGTTTTTGTGTCATTAAACCTCACTACTCATATAATCTTTTTTAAAAAATTAGTTACTTCATTCAGTTTAGCAAGCAAGCCATTGGCTTGACCAACACTGATCTACATATGAAAAAAGCATATAATAACTCAAGAGTCCAAATGGTAATTACCTTTTAGCTAGTATATGAACATCATTATAGATGAAGCCATGACCAATAAATGAAAAATTGATTACTTATACTACCCAAGAATATCAGTGACTTCCATTTGCTAATTATACCATGAAATCACAGCAATGGCACCTAAAGAATCCGAACATATGCTAGATTAAGTGGCACACGTATACGTGCACACCTCACTCTCACTCATTTATACTTGCCCCATCCATATAGCCACAATTAGAAATGTTCGAGAGCACAGAAAATGTATCCTATTCATTGGAGAATTAGCAGTACTGAAAATTTCTTTATTTCTTTTCAACTCCCTAATTTGAAAATTGTTAACAAGTATTTTGGTAATTTTAACCCAATGTTAACAATTTTTTCTTAATAAGTTAATATAGTAATGCAGCGTATATGTGAAACTGAACAAATAAAATGTAAAAGGGAAAAAAAATGGTTGAAGATTCATTGCTTTGACACAAAGCCCTTATTCCCAATTACCCAAAAATCATGTCAACTATGTATAAATGCTAAATACGGTATAACTCTCAAATAATAAATGCCAAACACCAAAGTTAAAGGAAAATTGAATCAATTACAAAAATATGGGAAATTATATACTAGATTATGCCTTTATTTTCCTTTTCTTTCAGTTAGCATAGAATTGCAAGCAATTTGGAATTAACCTCATTATGCTGTTGTGGACGAGCGTCTGCAGTTTTGGAGGGCTCATCCATTGCATGGTCTTCAACCACATCATGGCTTGTTTGATCTGTGGGGGAAAATGTAAGAATGAAAAAGAATTGAGAACAGGAAAAGTGGGAGCCATCCCTATATTCCCAAGAATTGGGTGGAAGGTAAAATATAGGGTTGTAATGCATGTTGATCACTGGATAACTGCATCCCAAACCCACAAGAGTATCTCATAAAGCTCAAGAAAAGAAGAGTAATCCTACCCAATTCTGTTTGAGTGCTGTTCAATTTTTCGACAGTAAAGTCCTCCATGTTGAGATCAGGTTGTACAGAATCAACTGCATTATGATGATGTGGTCCCTGTGGACCAGTGTCTGCAGTTTTAGATGGCCCATCAATTGCATGGTCTTCAACCATATCACGTCTTGTTTGATCTGTGGGGGGAAAGTATGAAGGAAAAGAAATTGAAAACAGAGAAAGCAACTCCCTAGGAGCCAAAAGGAATTCCTAAGAATTGGGTCGAGTGTAAAATCCAGGTTTGTAAAGCATGATATTGACTATTGAATAATTGCATCCCAACCCCAGAACAGTATTTCATAAAGCTCAAGCAAAGAAGAATAATCCTACCCAATTCAGTTCTAGTGTTGTTCAATTTTTCTGCAGTAGAGTCCATGTTGAGATCAGGTTGTACAGAATCTACAGCTTTCTGCAGCACATCTTCCTCCTGGATCTCGTCACAACAGCTCACAGGATAACATTCAATATCACAACTTAACACAGTATAAAAAATATAAACAAGTTATAAGAAAAATCACCTTGTCATTGAATTCAGCCGGTTGCTTTGTCTGAACATTTGTATTAGCATCAGGCCTACCTGAAATGTCATTTACAACCTTTTTATCCATACAACTATCTCCAACACTACCCACCAGATCAGCTAGAAATCCACTTGAGCCAACATCAGCACCAGAATCAAGTCTACTCAGATTATCATTCACAGTTTTGTCCGATATATGAATAGCATCTCTCATATCCACCTCAGTTAAACTTGTGTGGACATCGGCAATGTCATTTTCCTCTATCATTGGAGACTTCAACTTGGGAGAAGTGATGAACTCATTTTCCATATTAAGCCCATCAATTTGTTTTTCAACACTTCCAAAAGGAGAAGCGTTTCTTGCAGGTGATTGATCAATATCATGAGCAGAAAATGGATCAATCGACAAATTTGAATGCAAGATGTGCTTCTTCAAAGATATTATGGCAGCTAGCGGACTCCTCGGTGGAGTTGGAGAAGCAAGACAAGGAACTGAACTTTCAGCCGACTTACGCTTCTTTGGTGTTCTACTGCTCATTCCTTTTACCAAATTATGTATGTCTGATAAAGGATTCCTACGCTTTGGCAAGTCTACTCCTGAGGCCTTCAAATCAATCCTTCGGACATCTTGCAAGTCAGGAAGGGATAATTTCCCTGGATCAATGGGTTTGATCTGCAAGCGCTCCTGTAAAAGCGCGACTGTCGCATCCTCATCAAACTCCTCATCCTCACAAGCAAGCAATTCATTCAGAAGTTCACTAACCCTGTTTTCTTCCTTGCTTACTGCACCTACATACATTATCATTACTCATGCTATCAGGATCAAATATCAAGGATAGCATTTTAGGCTAAATCGTTGGAGAGATAGGAGAAGAAGCATGGGGAGAGAGGGAGAGTAGATCAAACCTTTTTTCAGTAAATAAATTCATTAATAGCTTTCACTCACCAACTAATTCTGATTCTTGTAATTCATCATCAACTGGTTCTGTTTCTTGTGATGCAACATTTGGATTGGTTGTTTCTTGCTGCACATTATAATTAGGAGTACTGGGAATGTTCTCTTCAAAGGTTTCTTGAGAGGAAATATCAATCGGATAGCGATGCTTGTATTTCACTGACCGCCTGAGACATGAAATTACAAGGCTAAGTTCCATAACCAAAAGAAGCAAGTCTAAAAATTAAACACACTGAACATACCCCAAAAGTCCTGGTCGCCGAGGCCTTGCAGCCATAGATGGATTTAGCTGATTCAAGTCCATCAAAACACCACCTGTCTGTTTTTGTATCTCTCTTTTTGCATCTGTACAACAATCAAAACCAGCGAAAACCTAAGTCCACAAAAAATTATGGCAGCATAAATTTCACAAGGTAAAAACAAGAGCAAACTTACTCTCAATATTTTCATAAGCCTTGAAGAATTCTTCTGGGTCTTTCAGTTTATCAATGTCCAAATTAAGTTCCAAATTCAAATGACTGCAAGAAAAAGATATAACATAACTTAACAAAAATTCACTGATCAAAAAAGTATCAAATAATTCTAAATAAACTTGACTCCAGCTAAAAGCTTTACCTTGAATTAGGCTTCCAAGAAAACCGAGGCCGCTTACGGCCTAAGGCGGGTCTTCTTTCTCGTGGGTTTTCAACAACCTCTGTAGCAGCAACTTCATTTTCGTCTTTAGAAGGTATTTCTAAGTTAGAAAGTCATGAAATACTATCTGCAATGGCTTTGTAAGTGCTGAAATGCCAAAAAATAAAATAAGAACAAACTTACTCTCAAGATTTTCATAAGCCTTGAAGAATTCTTCCGGGTCTTTCAGTTTATCAGGTTTCAAATTCAAATGACTGCCAATCAAAGATATAACATAATTTAACAAATAATCACTACTCAAAAAAAAGTGTCAACTAATTCTAAATAAACTTGACGCCAACTAAAAGCTTTACCTTGAATTAGGCTTCAAAGAAAACTGAGCCGGCTTACGGCCTACAGCAGGTCTTCTTTGTCGAGGGTTTTCAACAACCTCTGTAGCAGCGACTTCATTTTCGTCTTTAGATGGAACGTTGCTCGCAGTTTCTAAGTTATAAAGTCCTGAAATACCATCTACAATGGCTTTCGCCTGCTCTAAAAGCTTATTTGGACTTTGTATGGGCTGAAATGCCCAAAAAAAAAAAAAAAAAACCCCACAATCAGTTTCTTGAAATTAGACTAAAATTGACTTGCTCTGACTAATAGACCTTTTTTAGCTTAAAACTACAAATTAATAACAGCAAGTAAACAAAAACCCTAACAAATCGACCTATAAATAATTTTAAAAATAAAAAATAAAAATAAAAATTGAGGGAAAAAGAAAAAGAAGTACCATAGATTTGAGGAAATTATGGGCGTGATGAAGATCGTCGGGATCGCTCGGCTGAGGAGGGTTCGGAACCGTTGCGAGGGTTCTCGGAAACAGAGTTAGACCCGAGAAGCCCTGGAGCGGATCCTCCGGGTCCTGGGTCAAGGTTTGGGTTCGCATCTTCGTTTTCGTTCGATTTCGGCTAGTGTTTGAAAAATCTCTTGAGAGAAAGAGAGAGAGAGAGAAGCGGAGTGGAATTCGAAAACTGGAAGTGAGCGGGAAGTGGATGGGAAAAAATGAGTACTTTTTTATTTTTTCCCTGGGGGGCGAGATCTGGACATTTGATGACGTGTCCCCAGACTCCCATTCTCAACAAAAACGACGTCGTATAACGAGTTAATTAAATTTTAAAAAAAAAATTACGCAATAAATTGAAAGCTTTTGTAACTGATTCCGCTGAAAGAATACGCAACTAAGTGCAGTATTAAACCAAAAGTCAAGCCATCGCGATTCGTTGTTGAGGTAATTTTTTTTTTTTTAATTCGATTTCTTTAACAGTGAAAGATTTGAGCTTAGGACAGTAACTATTATTTGTTGCACGTTTAGGTCAATGTTAATCATGCACTTGATTCGAAATTAAGTTTTTCAATTATTGTTGCTAATTTGATGATTTATTGGTGCTAATTAATGCGTTGATAATGTCGATGTTTATTGTAATTTTTCTTTTAGTGTGAATGATTATTATTTATTTTGTAGAATATATAATTGGAAGTGAAGGAGTGGATTTCTGAGTAAATGGAAAGTAGTTTTTTTCTTGATTTTGCAGAGCAAATATTGTTTCTGCAAGCAATTAAAGTGCTGTCAAAGAGCATGTTGCTTATGTTTTCCAAATGAATACCTTAAAATTTTAGCACGTACTTTGTAAAACGTTCTTTAAAGAAGATGTGTAATTCAATTTATGTCTATTGCTGGGTTTGGCAGCATGGAATCAGAACCTTGGGATTGGAAATTGGAATTTTTTTAGTCCAATTCAATCCTGCTGAATCCTATGCAAGGAAATCTAATTTTGCACGAGCAGGCTTCACGTTAGTTGGGCCAACAACTACTAATAACAAAAATTGCATTTAAGTCTAGTTCATACTATGCACGTTCAGTTTATTATTGTTGGAATGCACGTGCTAGATCTTTATGCCATGTTTATTGCGTCACAAATTTACCATTTTACCTTGAGTATCTTTTGAGCACAAGTTTTCGTGTTAATGTTCATATGGGGTGGAAATCTCTGTTTTGTATCTTAGTCTAACATCCATCTTTGTTATACATTTTAGGAACAAGTGTACTGAACTCTGTGTTGGACATGTCTGATTCTAATACAAGTTCAGGTATTGGTAATAATAAGACCCAAAAACGAAGTCTTCCTTCATGGATGACTTCAAATGAGAGTGGTAGTAAATCTTATGGAATGAAGCCAACTGATACTGATGATAGGGAGGGGAACCAAAATGCTGAGAAAACCAAACAAGCTAAAGGGAGTGATCAAGCACATACTGGCAGCAGCCCTTCTAAAGAAACCAAGTACGGCAACAAATCTGCTGCTTCCAGTTCAAGTGCCACCAACTTTTCCAAACTTCTGGTATTGTTGGGTTTATTAATTGTTGTTTCTTATGGAAACCTGGCTTTTGAAGTACAGCTGATATTGTAATGTTCTTTTGGCCAGGAAGGGGTTGTCTTTGTCTTATCTGGGTTTGTTAATCCGGAGAGAAGTACATTGAGGTCCCATGCTATTGAAATGGGAGCAGATTATCAAGCTGATTGGAACTCAAATTGCACACTTTTGGTTTGCGCTTTTCCAAATACCCCAAAGTTTCGGCAGGTTGAGGCGGATTGTGGTACAATTGTTTCAAAGGTCTGTATTCTGTTTAGTTGCTTTTATGTAGGATGAGTATGCAAAACTTGAAACTTATTGTCAGTGAGAAGTCAGTTTTTTTAACCAATTCTTGAAAGGAAGCCATAGACCATCAACAGCCTCATTTTGTGTCTTGGTTATTTTCTTTTGTTCTATCAGCACTCTCTTAATGCCTAAAATCTGGTTTGCTGCCTCAGGAATGGATATTAGAATGTTATAACCAAAAGAAGCTTGTTGATATTGATAGTTACCTCATGCATGCTGGGAAACCATGGCGGAGAAGCAATATTCCCCATAAAACTAGCCAAGGTAATTTATTTATACCGGACTTTTGCATATAAGATCCTAGGTGGAGACTGCTTTTAGATTTTAGTATTATTATGGACATTTATGCTTCTACCTTTTTTTAAAAAAATATATATTCAGCAGTATTTTAAAATGGCTACTTGATTGAATTTTCTTATGATGAATCTTTTATACGCTGTCATCGAAACTCGAAAACCATATACTTTTAAGCACCCTAGTGCCTTGCACAAGATGCTGATCAGATTTGAGTTCAATTACTGTAGAAGAGGTTTTTTGCTTTGATATATATTTCTATTAGCTTTTTTGGTCTGCATACAACTCTATGTTCTGAATTCAAAGAGTGC
Source organism: Zanthoxylum bungeanum (assembly GCA_019454045.1). Taxonomy (NCBI): domain Eukaryota; kingdom Viridiplantae; phylum Streptophyta; class Magnoliopsida; order Sapindales; family Rutaceae; genus Zanthoxylum; species Zanthoxylum bungeanum. The sequence continues at coordinate 138,033 of SKCR01000762.1, forward strand.
TTGCAGAACAATCCCCACCTAGAAAATCTCATAAAGTTGATGGACAATCACCATCAAAGCCAACTTCCTCCATGTCCTCCAAGGTAATATTTTGTTTTACATGTTTGCATGAGTAGATCTATTTAGCTCTTTCCTTTCATCCTAGTGGCATCTAATTTAGTAATTTTATCCCTCTGTTTAAGAAAATAACACAGTTTTAATGTTTTTCTATATCACATATATATTTGTAGTTCTAATTATTTAACAATTTTGATATATTTCTTCTGCCATTTTGTTTAGCAGGGTAAGGCTTCAAATCCTTCAAAAGAGATTTTTTCTTCCTCTGAACTGAAGAAGTGGGCTGCTGATGATTTGTCTAAGACTATATCATGGCTAGAGAGCCAAGAGGAAAAGGTGATTGACACTTTTTGGTATAACTTTTTTTCTGAGAAATCCATATTCCATCTATTCGAAAATTTGTTTCAATTAGATGGTTTTTTTACCCTTGTACTCTTGCTTAGTAATATTATACAGTAGCTTTTCCCGTAGTTTATGATGCAACTTTGTAACTTTTGAATTAGAGCTTGTCCAAGTTTTGGGATTTTGTGTTAAATAAGACGATGTCATGGCTAGAGTAAAGAGGAAAGGCGAATAGCATTTCTCAAACTTTCCCTGATTTGATTGTCTTTTATGATGATAACATGCACAAATATTAGAGGTGCATTTCTGTTGAAATGAAAATCAACATTTTGAACAACGCATGTTTAAACTCTTTGGAGATTAGTTATTAGAATACGGAGATAATTGTTTGCACTAAGTTCGCTGATTCTCTTAAATTGCATAAGAAATCTTGCATACTTGAACTTGAAATGTTTCTAGACAACCTGATTTACTTCTTTTGTCACAGCCAGAGCAAAGTGAAATAAAACAAATAGCTGCTGAAGGAATCCTAACCTGTTTGCAAGATGCCATAGATTCTCTTGAACAGAAGCAGGTATAGTTTGTTAATAAATGTGTTATGCTTTTCAATTTTGCCGGAAAAGTTTGTAATTTATCCCTGTTTAGTTTGAATGATATCAGTAGACAGAGATATTTTCCTATGCACATCCAATTTATATCAAAAAGCTATTGATCGTTGCTTTTATTGACAACTGGTAAAAGGAAACGCAATCAGCTCTTGGTATCATTCCTCCTCTTGACTGTGATTTCAAAACTACTCGCATTGTTTCAACGGACATCTAAAGGCTGGATGCTCTTCACATGTGATGTACTTAATCTGTTCAATGTATTTATATTTTGTCTGATGCTCAGGATATTCGGCAAATAACCGAGCAGTGGCAATGTGTCCCTCGTGTGGTTGAGGAGCTTACAAAGCTTGTGGGCAAGGAAAAGTGTCCGGCTTCACTTTCAAAAGAAGATCTCCGCAAACAGGCCAAGGCCTGCAAAAAAGCATATGAAGATGAATTACGCAGGTTAGACAATGAGACTCAAGTAAGCAAGAAAAGACCAA
>SKCR01000763.1:0-133503 GCA_019454045.1 Zanthoxylum bungeanum
CTAGATCGCAAACACATACAAGATACATATGCCATGTATACAGGACTAACAGATTTTGTCTGATACTCACAGGATATCATGAGCATCAATCCACACCCAACGAGCAGACGGAGGTCTGATCTAAATAGATCGGTGACGTGACTACAATCAAAGTGTGGATGATGTCTCATATATCCACTGTGGTATCGCAAGTCGAAAGACCACTATGGTACTCGACTCGAGAAGATTCCTATTGACGTTGGTGTACCATCTATTAGGAAATCTTCGGTGAGTCGTTCAGTGTTTATCAAATAAATACCTACACGTCTATACGAGTCTCCCAAGACTCATGGTTCATTGGGATAAACCATCATACCAAGTCTCGATATATGACATGTACTGGTCTCTGCGGATTTTAATAACCGACCCGTGTTAGTAAATCTTGACCATGAACTTTATTTGAGAATATACAACTTATAGTGACACTTCTCAATATCAATTATAAACTATGTTGTAACTGCGCACTACGTTGTAAATCTTGGGGTCTTTGTCTAATATATACATATCACTAAATCATATTTAGTTTCAATATAATCGTAATTAGATCGAATATGTATATAAAAGAAAGAGGTGAAACCATTAAGTAAGTAATATTATGAAAAAATACTTGTTTGTATTTAGGAATTGGACATAAATATGATCCGGATTGGCGTTCCGAGCACCAACCATAATAATTTCTCCCATTTGGTCTAGTGCCAATCCACGATATCATATACATATCTCAGTATGTATCTTATGCGCATGGCCCTCAAGAGCTCACCTAGCACTCACAAGGTAGACAATAACGAGTAGGTTCGCTATAACATATTGAGTTTATCCAACAAACTCAAACGTTTCCCTTAACTAGAATCATTCATATTTTGTAGAAACTAAGTTTTACATCAATATGACTCAGATGCGACATGAACATTGTGCTACATCTACTGAGTTGTCTATATATATATATAGATCAAATCCAAAAACTATGCAGACAACTGCAAGCACAACACTAATATCAAAACTTCTAATCTATCAGGTCAATTTGCAACTTCATAAGTCAATACTTTATAAGTTACAACTAATTCCACTAACATAGTAGAATCATCATTGACACTCCCACAACATCTTTTCCGACTCTATATGACGTAGATCATCTAACGTCATAATTAGACTCAAAACTAATCTGACCTTAATGGTTGCAAACTATATTCTCTATGAATAAGAAACTCGTTCTTAATATCTTAAAAATAACAAAGAACATGTTTCAAGACTCGTCATATAGTCTACATGGTATCAACAATAGCTCGTAACAATTACAATTAAATTGATATCTTTAATCGCATATAATATAGTATTCATTATGCCATCATCCTATGATGCATAAAATTGACTAGACATTCTAATTAATTTCTCTTTCGACAAAGGAATCATCATTTACGAAAGATGAATACTATATACAAGAGACACATTAATTATCAAACAGTTATACTAACTGGCAAACAATTAGTCTTGTTGTGTCCTTTATTAGATCATATATAATGTACGACTAATGAGAGTATCTCACAAGTCTCTTAGTTTTATATCATATATAAAACCTTATATCGAATATAACATAGACCATTCCCACTACTATCATGGAGAAAAGAAGACTTAGGTAAACATTTTACCTTATAAACATCTCATTATTGCCTTAATAATGATAATATTGTTAGGATATATAACACTAGAAAGAAATTTGTACACTCACACTAACCCTACTATCACATATGTATTCTCTATGTTTTGATAAAATCAGACAATTTGACTGATATCAAAATTAGAGAACACATATTTCCGGAAAACTCATCTGAGTCTACAATAAGCTCTATAAGCTAGTATACCAAAGTGTAATTTAGCATAATACAAACTCTAGGGCCATTCCAGAACGAACTCTTCAAACAAAGAAATCACAACGAATCTCTTATCCGAAGAAACCATGAAAAAAATGCCACTTTGCATTCCTAGCTAAAATACAGAGTTCAATATTAACATTAATCAACAAATCTTTAATTGTTCAATTAGTGTGACTAGAGATAAGTTTCCTCATAATCTACAATAGATTGCTGAGTATAACATTTCTCACTGTCATATTATAGATGTCAAACCTTTAATAAGCTCATTTTTTTTTTGCTCCGCAAAACATTTGCACATTTTATGAACGATACATGACGAAAGCTTAATCAAGTTCCAAACTTGATCGTAGTAAGCTATGAACAACCTTAGATCTATGGTTTAATGCTAACTTCCGGAATCGATATCAAATATTGCTCCCACTATAAGTTATATGATAATTTTCTTCCATAAGAAAACAACAGAACCATTAAGTATCAAATACTTTGTAAATGATTCTGACATCTTTTTGGACTTATATGAAAGATGTCTAAGGGTCTTTTTATATTATTAATTATGTAGTTCCATTTATAGTTTATTACTTTCACATTTGACTTCAATAAGTCAAGTTTTTTCTACAATGGTCAACATCTGATGTTACACACCAAGTAGTAAAATAATTTTATTACTCGGGATCATAGAAAAGATATTCTATCAATATACGTATAGAAACTAATGAAACCTTAATTAAAATGATGAATTATTGTTACTTGAGCATATCCCAAGGAGCATTGAAACTAATTCGGTAACACTCAATATCAAACGAATCAAATCATATAAGATTCGATTCCTCCCACTAACCAATTCCATCATGATGGAATCGTAGAAGAATAATATTGAGTAAAAATCATATTCATTAAATAACCTTAGCACTAATTGTCATAGATTCATATGTTTGATCATATCAAACATCTTTGAACAATTCAAAGACTCACGATGAATTTTAAAGATACGATTTTCAAAAACTTCAGATCAGATATCTTTGAACTAGTCAAAATATTCTATTTGCGTTTCATCATAAACATGTAACTAGGTCATGACAACTCATATACTAAGTTACGAAGTAAAGAAAACTACCTTAAGAAATTTACAATTCATTAAGCAACATACATCTAATGTATCAGTTTAATAATTTTTATTGTCCAATGACAATAATTGGTTAAATGAGATCTTTTTCGTAAAAAAAATTATTGTATATATCTATTTTCGTAATTTCATTACATAAAAATACTTTTAATATTGTACAACCAATAATCTAATAATTCAAAAGTATTTTTTTAATTGACAATCAAACACCCAATAATTTTTATTAAAAATTCTATTAAAAAAAATTATACTTTTAAAAACTCTATTAAATAAGCTCTACCAAGCCTACATCTCTTCATTTCATAATCGCTTTAGAGGGTTTTTTCGTGACTTTCAACAAGCGAGAGCACACACCACACAAAACAAAACACCGAACCCCACATGGCTGCTGCAGCTGTTGCTGTTCCTACTACCGAATCTGTACAATGCTTCGGCCGCAAGAAGACTGCGGTGGCAGTGACCCACTGCAAGAGAGGCCGCGGCTTGATCAAGATCAACGGCTGCCCAATCGAGCTGGTGGAGCCGGAGATCCTTCGTTTTAAGGCCTTCGAGCCGATCCTCCTGCTCGGACGACACCGTTTTAACGGAGTCGACATGAGGATCCGCGTCAAGGGCGGAGGCCACACGTCTCAGATCTATGCCATCCGTCAGAGCATCGCCAAGGCTTTGGTTGCGTTTTATCAGAAGTACGTTGACGAGCAAAGCAAGAAGGAGATAAAGGACATTTTGGTTAGGTACGATAGGACTTTGCTTGTGGCTGATCCCAGACGCTGTGAGCCTAAGAAGTTTGGAGGACGTGGCGCTAGGGCTAGGTTCCAGAAATCTTACCGTTGAAGAAGAATCAAAGGTTTATGATGCGTTATTATTATTATTATTATTATTAGTATTATTATCCATTTTTGGGTTTTTTTAAAGTTTTAATATTTTTTGTAAAGGAATTTAAATTTTGAATGGTTATTGTTATTGTGAAGGTTATTGTGTGTGTGTGTGTGTTTTTTTTTTTTTTTTTTTTTTAAATTTTCTTGCGGTTTACGGATTTTATATTTGCTTTGAATTTAGAAGTAAGTTCTTTTTATGTATTGTGGTAGGCTTTATGAGCTTTGATGATTTATTTTATGCGGCATATATTGTTGATGGCGAATGCTGGTTGGTTTGATCTTAAGTGTCTGGCAATTATGTTCTGAACATGAGGGGTGGCATTAATCCCCGAACTGACTGGCTTCAGAGATTGGTTCTAGTTCAGTTTGGAAAATTAGGAACCAATCAGTTTTTTATTTTGGTTAGGGTCTTCTAAATTGAAAAACGCTATTGGTTCGTTTTGTTATTTCCAAAAAAACTAAACCAAACCCAAAAATGCTTTGCCCACCCCTTATTTCAAGGTTCTATTTTGCAAAATGCTTGTTAGAGACTTATAGCCCTTGAGCAATTGGGTCATGTAACTTATGTTGGTTCTTTATTTGTTGGATTTCAATTTGATCAACTATCTTATGTGTCATGTGTTAAGACATAAGAGTAAACAAGCTTCACAATTATGCCCCCACCTGACTGGCTTCTGGGATTGGTTCTAGTTCAGTTTGGAAATTCTGAACTAATCGGTTTCTATTCTGTTGGGGTTGTCTCTCTAAGCTAAAAATGCTTTTGGTTTAGTTTTGTTTTCCAGGAAAAACTGAACCAAACCTGAAAATGCCCACCCCTTATTTATGGTTCTATTTTACATAATGCATGTTATAGCTCTTGAGAAATTGGGTTATTGTTTAGTTCTTTATTTGTTGGATTTCAATTTTGATCAACTATCTTATGGTCATAGGTGAATAGTAAACAAGCTTCACAAAGGTACTGCTATTATGTGGTCACTTTTTTTCCTGAAGTGTGTTTGTTGACTGCTGCAAGCACATTGAGATTTGGGCAGTTGGCTATTTTTATTTTGGAATTCATTCTAAAGTATTATTTTATTCAAATTGTGCCTCAGAAAATCATGGAAAGTAAGTCCAATTCCTAAAATGGCCATGTGTTTGATTGTCGCAAGCCTGTTGAGCTTTGGGCAGTTGGCTCTTTTCATTTGGAATTTTAACCTCAGATGATGACAGAGTTTGGATTTACTTTTCATGGTTCCGTGAGACATTCTGAATAAAAAATCTGTTTTAGAATGAACTTGAGTGTGTCGAAATGCTAGTGACTTTGTCAGTTTAGGTAGTAGCTTATTTATCAATCAGTAACATGAGTTATTTGATCTTAGGAATGAGTGTATTCCCAATATAAATATTGATTAGAATCTTAGAGAAAGACTTCTGCTGATATTTCTCTCCCATTTGGTAGAGAAATGATCCTATAAATTTTAAATTTGGATTTGGCTTGTCATGCTCACTTCTCTGCCAAATGGCAAAGAAGTATTGGCTCGGCCTATCAGTTCAACAGGCTGAGTTGGTATGTCTAGCCCAAAGGAGTAAATTTTTTTTTTTGCTATTATGCACTAAATTAGGATTCTAAAAAATACTTCTTTGGGTCGGCCATATATTGGCTTAGTATGCGGAGCTGGTAAGCTCGTTCAATACTTCTCTGTCATTTTGATAGAGAAGTGGGCATCAAGTGGGCATGTTGAGCCAACCAGATTTAAAATTTAAAATTATATTATTTTAATATTGTGGGACTAATTAAATTTAAAATAAGAAAGTTGTAGGGCCTATTTCTCTGCCAAATGCGGGTAGGTATGCCAGGTCCATAAAAGTCTCTCTAGTAAGAGGTATGACCTTATACCTAAATGGTGGTAATGGATTGTAAATGCATCTAGTTGACTTAATGTCATTGAAAACGGTAATCGAACCGATCAACCCGATTCGGTTATAGTAAACCATAACAGAACCGATCAACATTGGTTCGGTTCGGTTATGATTAGCTTAAATTTGGAATCGCCGAATCGGTTCCAAATCAGAACCTTACGGTCGGTTCAGAATCAGTTAAAAAAAATTGAATTATTTTTGCAATCAATTCACATTTATTTGCAATCAATTTTTATTTTACAAATTTTGAATTATTTTTGCACTTAATCATGTAAAAACTAAGTGCAAGTTCTTTGTAAATTCTAATAAAATATTTACACATTTATTTGTAATCAATTTTAATTTACAATGATTATTTTTTAATTTAAAAAAATAGTTAACTGTAATCGAAACGTACGGCTTGGTTACGGTTAATTGCACAGTTACGATTCACCCTAAAGATGAATCGTAACCGAACCGTGATCACCTCTACTTATGATAATTCCTTTTAGCCCATTTCAAGGGCTAATTATCCCAAGCACATTTATTTATTTTTTAAAAACTAGGCACATATAGGTTGCAAGGGCTTTAGTTTTTGGGAATGTAAAATGTTATGTAATTGGATTTAATTCACCTTGCTTGCTTGGTTGAATTTTTGTATTCTATGTCTGGTGGTCATTGGTTAGATATGGTTCTACTCTATAACTAGCCATATTTTAGTTGTAAAAACCCATTGTTGCTCTCTGTTCCGCTTAAGGATGTGGCTGCTTAGTGGCATGCCCATTGGGTAAAGCTGCATTTCTGTTTGCATAATAGACCTGTCTTGTGGGATTATGTCAATAGTTTAATCCATTTATTGACAAGTTGATGATTGTATTTGTAATTCGTGTACAAAGATTTGATATGTTTCTTTCAAAATCCCTGAGGGGTGCAGCCCAGTGGTTTGAGCTTGAGACCTTGAAGACAATGTCTCAAATTCAAATCTTGAGTAGCATCTTTGTAAGAGTTTGGGACAGCACCAGTTTACCCATGTATCAATTGAATGACGATTTTGCCGGTATTCCAAAAAAAAAAAATATATATATATATATATATATATATATATATGTTTCTTCCAAAAATGTTCAGTGAATGTGTGATTTTCCTGTGGAGGGGAAGATCTTGCTTATTCTTTCATCAGTCTTTTTGGAGTTATATGATTTTGGATAGAGTGCGGATTTGAGAACTCTGTAACACTATTGGGCTGTGAAAACGAAACCAACTTGGGACATGGCATCACTGATCACTTTTCTACATACGTGGGCAGCTTTGCTCAGATGCTATCTGGAAATTTGGTGCTCCACGCAATGCCCAAATCTTTCCACGAAATAAACAAAATCTTGCTGACCCACCTTAAACTAACTTTTTTTTTTGGTTTTTAATCGTGGAAAACTCCTAGGTCAAACTATCATTTTCAAGTTTAAGTGCAGCAGATAAAACCATCGACAGTCTAAGACTCTTACAAGAAACGCATTCATTGGATTCGAACCCAGGACCTCAAGGTGAGATCCTGAACCTTACATCACCAAATGGACACCTTAGAATAACCGAATTTGAGCTTCCACTGACTTTTTGAAAATGGTTTAATACTTTATCCATACTAACCTGAAATACTTGTGGGGTATTTTTCAAATCAAATGGCATGATTAGCCATTCAAAAATATCCTTCTGAACAACTAAAAGCTTAAACATGTAGACAATAAAATTAATGCATTTCATGATTTATTAAATAATATTTATGTATGTCAACAAACTCAGCTGTACTTGGAGATTCTTTAGATATTATAAAAGAATTCAGAAGATGTAAATACTATTTTAGAAAAAAATAGTATTTGTATCTTTTTCATTTATTAAATCTTCTGTTCTTTCGATAACTTCTGTTCCTTTACTATAAAAATTAAATGAATTGTTTATTTTTCTCTACTATTGAATTGTTTATACTAAACATCGTAGGAGATATTGTGTTTTCAAACTTTTAGAAACTCCGCTGGAAGGCATTAAGGGTGTGAATATGGAGTTTTGGTATTGATAGCATGGTTTTGAAAACCTGGTTTTTGGTTTTAATGCATGTTTTCCTTTGATATCTATTCGGATTGAACCCCGAATATAAATTCCATAGGCGATTCTGAATGGACAGTAGTATATCTGTACTCGGTACATAACCCTATGTATCACTGGGAAATAATTATATGTATTTCAAAAGTCTCTGAAATACTCCAACGACACTGGATGGAAGCTCTTACATTCTTCTTTGACCTAAAGAATTAGCAGTGTACCAATCCTTGGTCAATTACCAATAACAGTTGCGAAATTGCCAGCAAAAGGGGAAATCATCTAAAAAATAACTCAACATCTCCATTTCTATACTTGCTATAAAATGCTGACAAATACTAAATCTCATGATAACTTTTGATGGTGGTTTTTGTAACCCCTTAACCCGAGGAAGGTTGAAGAGTATTATAGTATCTGCCCAACCAAATGGAAGGAAAGGCCCAAGGGCCCATAAATAAGAGGAATGATGAAACATGACCCAATTATAATATGAAGGTTCTCCTAGGGAGGGATTCTAGATCAAGGCAAGTGATGATGACACTTGACCCAACCACATTAAAGGAGGATTTTGAGGTGCTCTTAGAGTTTGTATAGTTCGACCCGATGGAGCACCACCAGCATGGGTATGACCTGACGACTTTGATAGTCTGGGTTTCAAAGATTGCCAGTTGTCTTGGTAACCCGACCTGAGAATGAAAATGGGATGATGGCCGACCAATTTGAAAGTAATATGACGTAAGCCCTACATGGGAAGAGGTGCATCTAAAAGGCTTTTGATGAAGGAGATAAAACAACAGTTCACACTGATCATAGGCCCTGTCATATGCCATAGGCCAGTGTAGTGGCAAAGCAGTTTCCGCTATAAGCCGCCATAGACATATGGAGTAGCAGAGGAATAAGCTTATTTGATTGGTTGAAAAGATGGTGGAAGTAATGACTAAGGGTTGTAATAATGATTTAGTGACATGAATTGATGTCAGGGTTGGTTATAATAGTGGATTTGGGAGCCTATATAAAGAGGTAGAAGCCATATTAGAAAGGGTTAGCAACTTTTTCATTTTCCAACACTTGTAACTTGAGAGCAAAACTTGTAAAGCAAACTAAATGATAGAGTGAGAAAGTGAGTCGTGTACCCGACCTCATAGTAAATCTGAGGAGCTATTTGTTGTAAACTTTTGTGTAAATCCCCTATTAGGTGCTCGGATCGACATTTACCCTAAGACTAATAAAATTTGTCCCTTTTTCTCTCGTGGACTTAGGTTGGAGCCACTCTCCACCGAACCACGTAAATCCTTTCTTTTGTGATAATTTATCTTTTGTTAAGTTTGTGTGGTTTCCACAACCAAACAAATTCACAGTTATGGGAGATTTGTTCAAGGGGAAATTTCAAATATTTCCCTTGGAACGAAAAATAATCGTCAACAATTGGCACCGTCTGTGAGGAATGGTATGGAAATAAATCAACATATTAAGATGATGGAAGGAGATGAAAATCATAGAAACCAAGAGGCATCGACGGTAGACTGGATGCATAAAATGGAGGAGAGTCTGCGGCTAGAAAGAGAGAGAGCTAAAGAAGAGAGGGAGTAGACTAGAACCTTCATGAAGGTGATGAATGAGAAGATTGAAATATTGGAGAAAAAGGTCGAGAGATCAAGCTCTCGCGGGGCCTAGTCGTAGAAGGGAAGAGATCGCCAGTGAAAAGAAAGTGGCTGGTGAAAAAGGAACAAGAGGTCAGAAGGAGGAAATCACACAAGTTGAGATCCGTGACTGTGGCCAGTGAAGTGCCATTGGAAGAGCCTCTGGAGAGGCATGATGGCAAGTGAACATCTGAATCACTAAGCAACAACCCTTATTATAAGGAGTATGATTCGAGGTGTTATCATGGGAGAGAGCAAGTAGTTCCGCGTGTGAGGAGACATCATAGTTGGGAAGAAGACTATCAGGAGGTCTCCTGTAGGAGATAAGGAAATCCGGAGAACCATTGGAGGAGTCGGTTCGATCAAGAGATGAGGAGTGTAAGAGTCGATTTCTCGCACGTCGGAAGTGTCTTAGGTACCGGGATCGACCTTGAAATAACCCCAAATAGAAAAGTTTTTGCAAAATCGAAAACACTCACTGTACACACCAAAAGCTCATTTTTTTGCGTAATTTAGGGCAGCAGATCAGATGTGAATATTACTTTAAACCTATCCCCAAAACACTCTTATTTCAACCTTTAATACCACAAAAAATGCACTAAAAACCTAACACAAAACACTCCCCAAATAGGTAGTGTAAAGAATGACAGTGAGCATATTTTTATGCACACTGCCATGTACAAGGTGAAGATGAAGTAGATAATTTTTAGTTTCGTTTTCAAAAAGTCTTATGTGCTACGGTTTGTCACCAACAAAGGGAAGTGTGAGATTCACTCACAAAACCAAATCCCTAAATACTTTAGAGATTAAAGTTGTCACACATAAAGTTTTATTTTTCTTCTTCTTTATTTTTCTTTCAACTCTTGAGAGAAAACTAATAATAAGGGTGGCTAGGGTTAGAAAATAAGATTAAGGTGAAAAGGAAAATAATTTTCCTTTTTATATATGGTGTTTAGGTTGTTATCAAAATAAAACAAAACCCTTCCATAACCCTTGTCAAATTCGACCACATGAATTTCATTATTATTCATTTCCAAAATTATATTAAATTATAAAATAATTTAATAAATAATAAATGATTATCTCATAATCATTTATTATGGAAAATAAAATATTATATTAAAACATATATAAAGCTTCATGTGTGACAAATATTATTAATCATATTAATAATATCATTGCATGTGAATTAATAATTGGACTATCCAATTATATTAAATTTGTTACAGTATATCGAGCTAGCACGAAGACCAAATGGACATACAGTTTCAAGCATCAATAATCTGAGAATATTAATCAAACTCTTTAATTAAATATTCTGAATGATTAACTTTAGGTTATTCCACTAAAATCCTAAAGTTACATTCTCGTCGCTGTAGATATATTATATAAGATGAACTACGTTGGTGTCCATCGATATAGTCATTACATACGAATTTACCCTTCATAAGTATCTCATAATTAGAGCCGGGTCAAAATTTTCGTTATACCTATCTAATTATTTTTACCTTAAGTTTCATTCATTCTCTAATGAATGATTTATTCATAACTATTATGAATATTAATCTTTCTATTAGTAATAGAAAGACTTGAGCGCTCTAATTGCTCAAGTACTAAAACAACCCTTAAGGAAGATACTCATCTACTTCTTGCAAGAATGTGTGAACTCCATATCAATGTAAAAAGTCCCCAGCTACACACCAAACCATGGCCCCCAAAGTACGTAGCTAGTGGTCGAGATTTCTACACCAACCTTACCTTTGTAAATCAAAGGACATAGCCTGCCATGTAGGAGTTCTTAGTACACTAAGGATTGAAATCAATCCATTTATGACAATCTAGTAGATTAAAATGAATTTCTTTATTTAATGAATATTATAAGAAATTTATTTCTATCTTGGTCCAGTCATATATGATCACATCATGTAAGGTCCCTCCATTTTCACGTCACCACATGGACGACCCCATATTAAGGTTTCCATAAATTTATAGAATGAACCGTAGCTATAAATAAACCACAAACAAAGTACCCATGTTATTTGCCCTCTATGGACTATTTTAGATTACTAATTTCATACTCAAATCCTCTTGTGTATGACACACATACACTAATCCTGAATGCACATAAGTAATTAAGGATAAACTTGACAATTAATAATATGCGATTTAAATCAAAATAATTGATAAATAAATAATGCATCTTTTATTTCAAAACAAACAATTCCATTTACAATTTACATGAAGTTCTAGAGTTTATATCCCAAAAACCTCCCACTTGCACTAGAGCAAATGAATTGTCACGTAATCCTATACCCTTTAGGTGACCTTCAAACACTCTATCCATCAAGGTCATTGTAAATGGATCAACCAGGTTCTCTGCAGATGCAATTTTCGTTACAAATACGTCTCTTCAATGTACTATCTCCCTGATGAGATGATATTTTCTCTCTATATATTTTCCCCTATTGGGGCTTCTTGGTTCTTTGGAGTTTGCCACTGCACCACTATTATCGCAATAACGTTTGAGTGGTTTATCCATATTTGGAACAACTTCTAGATCTCCCAAGAATTTTCGGAGCAAGAATCATTCCTTAGTTGCTTCGCAAGCTGCTACATACTCAGCCTTCATGGTGGAGTCAGCAAAACAAGATTGCTTTATCCTCCTCCAAACAATAGCGCCACCACCTAGGGTAAACACCGATCCGAATATTGATTTCCTAGAATCGACATCTGTATGAAAATCAGAGTCTATATATCCTCTGAGGATCATATCCTCACCATAATACACAAATATATAATTTCTCGTTCTCTTAAGATACTTGAGAATGTGTTTCACAGCCACTCAATGATCTAATTCTGTGTTAGACTGAAACCTACTGACTACTCCCTCAATAAAACAGATGTCTGATCTCGTACATAAAATAGCATACATGAGACTACCAACTGTTGAGGCATATAAGATATGTCTCATTTCCTCAATTCATTAAGGTGTCTTAGGAGACTGTTCATTTGACAAATAAATTCCATGTCAGAAAGGCAAATTGTATTTCTTAGAATTCTGCATCCCAAATTGCACAAGGATCTTGTCGATATAAGATGCCAGAGACATAACTAACAGTTGTCTCTTGCGATCCCGAAGAATCTGGATCCCAAGTACATAACTGGCGTCTCCTAAATCTTTCATTTGGAATTGATTAGCTAGATAGGATTTCACTTTCGATAATATTTTTACATCATTCCCAATGAGTAAAATATCATTGATATACAAAACGAGAAAAATAACCTTACCATCAATGACAAGCTTATATACACAAAGCTCATCGACGTTCTGCTCAAAATCATAAGACTTGATCGTGGTATAAGATCTTACGTTCCAAGATCGAGATGCGTGCTTGAGTCCATAAATAGACCCTTGCAGTTTGCAAACTATTTTCTATTAACCTTAGGCTATGAACCCATTTGGTTGTACCATATAGATACACTCATCAAGATTACCATTCAAGAATGCAGTCTTGACGTCCATTTCCCAAATTTCATAGTCATAATATATGGCAATTGAGAGAAGAGTGTGGATGGATTTGAGCATGGCTATTGGCGAGAAATTCTCTTCATAGTCGAATCCCTCTTTCTGGGTGTAACCCTTGGCCACTAGCCTAGCCTTGAAGGTCTGTACCTTCCCATCTGCTCCCTTCTTTCTTTTGTAGATCCACTTGCAACCTATGGGTTTTACCCCATCAGGTTGGTCTAAAAGTTCCCAGATTGAGTTAGAGTACATCAACTCCATATCGAGGTTCATGGATTTGAGTCATTCCTCTTTATCAGAATCATCCATTTCACTATAATAGGTCTATGGATCATCTACACCATCACTGGATGCGACAACTTAGACCGTTTCTGTCAACTATTGTTGACAATGGCGTGCTGGTCGAACCAGTAAGTAATTCCTCGCGTAACACTTTACTTCGAGGTTTGAACTCCCTCATATAGTCATCCTCAAGAAATATATCGTTTGTCGATATAAATACTTTTTTTTATCTTTTAGACTATAGAAGAGCCCACCCATAGTCTCCTTTAGATAGCCTATAAATAGGCACACCTTAGAACATGGCTTCAACTTTATTGTATTATTCTTTAGCACATGTGATGGACACCCTCATATGCAGAAATATCATAAAATAGCTTTCCCACCACTCCACTACTCTAAGGGAGTCTTAGGAACAGACTTATATTGAACTATATTGAGGATATACATTGCTTTTTGCAATACATATACCAATAATGAACAAGGAAGATATGTGTCATCGTTAGAAATCTTTGGCCATTTTATTTTAGGTTTTCAACCTTATTTATGTTAGTGTTGAGCAATGAACTATGTGTTAATGGTCTTAACACATATAAGTTATTCTCTGAGTTTCATGTGCATATAGTTAATTTATTTCTAGCAATAATAACTGAATTATTATTAAACGAAATTGAAAAACTATCATCCAAAAGTTTGAAATAGAAATCAAATTCCTGTGAAAACCAGGAATAAACAACAAATTGTTCAAATTTAAATAACTATTATTTAAGAAAATCAAACTGGAACCCCCACTACTCTAGCTTAAACGACATCCCATGTCCCGACCCTCATGGTATAATCACCTTCCGCAAGGTCCCTTCATGTGTCAAGTAGCTGCAAAGAAGAACAAAAATGGTTAGTGGATCCAGAATCAACAATCCATG
Organism: Zanthoxylum bungeanum; assembly: GCA_019454045.1. Lineage (NCBI taxonomy): Eukaryota > Viridiplantae > Streptophyta > Magnoliopsida > Sapindales > Rutaceae > Zanthoxylum > Zanthoxylum bungeanum. The sequence continues at coordinate 14,246 of SKCR01000763.1, forward strand.
AGGATTTATCACCCTCTACTAATAAAGACTAAATTACAAGTAAATCATATTTACCTGTTGTCTTTTTCTCCTTCAGCTCTACAAAGTATTTTGGACAATTCATTTTTCATTGTCCATCCTTGTTTCAATGGAAACACTTTCCTTTGAGCTTGGAGTCCTTAGAGCTTCTCTTGTTCTTCTTCATGGGCTTTGCCTTAGCCTTCCCAATCGTTTTCTTCTTCTTCTTTGCAGATTTGTAAGATTCGGGAAAATCTTCCTCTCCACTAGGCTTACGAGAATCCACCAGCATAGACTCATAATGGGTGAGCTCAGTAAGCAGCTGAGTCAAAGTAAAAGTCAACTTGTTCATAACATAGTAGCTTTTAAACTGCAAGAAAATCTTCGGAAGAGTTTCCATGATCATGGTCACTTGGCTACGCTCTTCAATACGAACTCCATGAGTTTCGACCGTGTTGAGATAGGTCATCATCCTCAAGACGTGCTCTCAGATAAATGTCCATTCCTTTATCCTTACAGTCATCGCTGATACCATAGCCTTATGACGTTATTGCTCTAAAGGTTGCCCGAACATGGCTTGCAATGACTCTATCATCAAAGATGCTATAGCCATTGGCTCATGCTTTGCAGCAAGAACCTCAGACATCCCTGGTAGCAAGTAGCAGTAGGCTTTCTCATTGGCTGCGACCCATTTTTGATAGGCATCACACACAGTTTGATCAAAAATTTTGGCCGGCTCTGGAGGACATTCATCTGTTATGATAAACTTAAGGTTTTCACAGACCAAGATGGCGTTCATGTTACTTTTCCATTTCACATAAATTTCTCCTGTTAATTTATCATTTGAGAGACTTGACATGATAGGAGAAACAATGGCTAAAAATAAAACAATCATGCATTTTAACATTCATTCATCGCATATTAAAATCATTATAAAAATATTTATACATAAAATTAAAATTATGCATATACCATGTATAATGAATCAGAAACCTAAAAAATACTATGCCATGGAAAACTATCATTCCATAAATAAGTGCCGCCGTATAGTAGGTCAAATATTTACATGATAGATTGAGACAATCTCAATTGATTAATATATACAAGAATAACTTTTATTCCTATATTAATCAACCACTGTTTGATTCGATGAAGGATTTTTTATTAACATTTAATCATTCCTTTGTGAGTGTTACCCGTTGTTTCAAAACCCTTGGACTTACTAGTGAAGTTCTGTCGTAGGGTAGGTCAGTTCAATAGATACATCTAGAGTTCCCTATCCTCTCAGAATCCAAACTTGATATCGATCAAAATGGACACCATCAATTGGGCATAAAAACAAAACCGTCTCGAGATGCTTTTTAAATCTCACGTTTTCAGACTAACAATGGAGATCGCGGGATATATTATCGTATATCCCTATCCCACTCACTATTTTCAAATTAAGGTTTCTACTTAAAAATATCTAATATTTTAATCCACTAGTGTCTACAAATTTATGCGCGGCTAAAACATAACTCAATTCTCACTAGTATAAAACTAGTGAGATATCCAATTTTAACTCCTAAAATTTTATTCAATAATTCTTATTAGTTCAAACTACTATTTCATTTAATTAAACTAATTTAGCTAAGTGTACTTTAGTGACCTAATAAATTTTAGCTCTTAAAATTTTAGTTCACTAATAAGTTTAAAAATTTAAATTCATATAAAGGACAAAATTTTAATTTAACTATTTAATTAAAATAAGTATGTTATAAATTCCAATGGTACGTGAAATTATATCTCGAGTGCATATCACACTATCTTCTATTCGGAATCGGCTATGGAGTTTAGGTCTGGGTTTCCATTTGATATACAAAAGAAAAAATATAATACACTGATAAAGCCCATATATTAAATTCGATTTTCTAATTTTTTAAACCATTAAAATAATTAATCTAATTAATATATTTTCATGCATAATATCTAGTAATTTAACTTCTTAAAATTTCATAAAGTCAAATTTTATGACTAGAAGAATTATTCATGTCTAACATGTTATAGCATATGAAAATGCAAGAGTAGGCACCCTAAGCTATATGACATGTTATTCAAACATTTCGAATAAAACATACATATAACCAAAAAAAAATTACGTTGACCGAGCTCTTATTTTTCCTATACTAATCTAATTAGTACAAAAATTTACCAAGACATCCCTTGGTCTTCAATTATTGCTCCATTGAATGGTATATGCGGAAAATCTCCTTGTGTTGTAGTTGATGACATCGGCTTTCTAATTTACATAAACATTGATACAACTCAAAATATACATAAAACTATTTACAACACTTTGTAAAATTGACCTTATGGCCTTACATTCTCCAAAAGAAAATAATATAAAAATAAGAGGCGGAAAATCTACGACTATTGCAATGCATTTATCACATGAACATAAACAAAAAATATTCAATGCATGAATATGAAAATGTGCCTACTCATCACAATATGCAAAAAATATTTAACATACAAAAAATAAAAAAAAAAACATAATTTTTCATACAAAATAAGAAGGGTTAAGAGCACTTTTCAACTGCGCTCTAGATAACAATTAGATAAGTTGAATTCCCTCTGTGTCCATTGATATAGTCATTACATACAGATTGACCCTTCACGAGTATCTCATAATTAGAGTCGGGTGAAAATATCTGTTATACCCTTCTAATTATTTTTACCTTAAGTACCACTGATTCTCTAAAGAACGATTTATTCATAACTATTATGAATATTAATCTTTCTATTCGTAATAGATAGACTTGAGCGCTCTAATTATTCAAGTACCGAATCAACCTTTAAGAAAGATACTCATATACTTCTCGTAAGAAGGAGTGAACTCCGTATCAATGTAAAACGTCCCCAACAACACACCACCATTCCCCCAAAGTACGTAGATATTAGTCAAAATTTCTACACCAACCTCACATTTGTAAATCAAAGGACATAGCCTGCCATGCAGGAGTTCGTAGTACACTTAGGATTCAGATCAATCCATATATGACCATCTAGTATATTAAAATGAATTTCTTTATTTAACGGATATTATAAGAAATTTATTTCTATTTGGGTCCAGTCCTATATGATCACATCGTATAAGGTGTCTCTATTCTCATGTCACCACATGGACTATCCCAGATCAAAGTCTCCATACATTTATAGAATGGACCGCAACTATAGATAAACTATAAATAAAGTACCCGTTTTGTTGGCTCTATATAGACTATTTTAGATTACTAATTTCAGAGTCAAATCCTCTTGTGTATGACACTCATACACTAAGCCTAAAGACACATAAGTAATCAAGGGTAAACTTGACAATTAATAATATGTGATTTAAATCAAAATAATTAATGAATGAATAATGCATCTTTTATTTCAAAACAAATAATTCCGTTTATAAACTACATGAAGCTATAGGGCATATATCCCAACATGGAGATGGAGAAGGGAACGAGAGGGGTTGCACGCGAAGACCATGATTTGGAGACAAAATCTCCCTTTGCAAAGGAGATTTTGGATGCAGAGTTTCCAAAAACTCTTACCATGCCCACGATGGATGTGTACAAGGGTAATACCGACCCTAAGTTACATGTGGACAAATTTGAGCTACTAAAGAAGATTCAAGGCATGGTCAAACATGCAATTTGTAAAATATTCCCACCAAACGCTGGGTTGACCTACCAACTTGTGGTTCATAAACTTGTCCCCTGGAAGTATCAGTAATTTCTCCTAGTTGAGAATATCTTTTATATGTCATTTCAAAGGAGATTGCACACCGAGAAAAATGATCAGGTCGCTGAGAATAATAAAGCAGAGGGATGATGAGCAGCTTAAGATTTTTCTAGATCGATACCACAACTTGATATTGGAGTTGAGGGAATATGACTCCTTAGAAGCTTTGGAGAGTTTTAATGATACAAAAAAAGCCGGGAGTGTTGGGAAGCGTCCGTGAGTGCGCAGCGGAAAAATAAATAATTAAAATTATTATGCCGCTTTCCCTTTGCCCAAGACCCATTTGTTTTTTTTATTCTACAAGCCTAGGCATGTTACTATATATTCTAAGCATAAAACTCATAAAACATGCAAAAAACATAAACCTAAACATGCTAATTATCATAAAACTCTAATTAAAATAAAGAAAGAAATAGACTTACTTGAACCGTAGACTCCTCCAGTCCTCCCTCCAATCTACAAGCTTTTCTCGAACTCAGCAAGCTCTTCCACTTTCCAAAGCCACCCAAGTGTGTGGCCTCCAAAGATGCACACACCAAAGCCAAGGTGTATTTTTGCACGTGTATTTGAGTGCACGTGTATTTTGCCCTTGGTGCTAGCCTAGGCAAATACCTCAAAACTCTTAACTCGAGGTTCCTCTAGTCAATTAGACTTAAGGATCCTCAAAATCAGTGGCTTACTCTTAAAACTTTAGAGTTGCTCACTTATATAAAACCAAGATTTGAAAGGTTTGGTGCAAAAATTTGTGAAAAATTCTTTGGGTTTATATAGTGCTCCAAAGACAACAAAATTAATTAAGAATCCGTTGTGGGATAAAAGCCAATTTAATCTTAGCCATTGGATCTTAATTTAGTGGTTTAATGAGATTATAAAACCCTAATAAGAGTTTGGGCCGAATTGGAATTCAAAACACATAACAAAATTAAATAAAATTTTTTTTACTATTCATACGTTACTATTCATATGAATAATAATTTTTTTTATATCTATTTATTCCAATTCCCAAAGTGCCCCTATCATCATTCGCCAATCCCTAAGCCACTATGGAACCTCATAAATGATCTGTTCAATAATTAAACACATTGAACCATTTATAAACAATTCATACAGCAATCATATATGCTGTTAAATATGTTTGTGCTCTGTTAACCATTGATTTCGACTTTGTTGTGTGTGACCTTTTGGGTTCCCCTCAAGTTGGACATGAAATGAATCGTGATAATTTAATCGAATATAAATTATCCTCCGATCAGATGGTCGTTCGATTTCAATGACCAAGGTTGACATCTAGCAACATGCCAAAGCCCCCAAATGAGAAGGAAAGATATATATACCCATTCTGTATGCGATTTACATATGATACGGTCTTTTGCCTCACTGTATCCCCACCTATTGACCTAGGGTACGAAAAGTGTCTACCCATATGGTCAAATGTATGATGTTGATAATGTCATGAATCGTACTAACCCAAGAATCTCACATGATTGTTCCGATGTGGCCACAGTCTCAAGTACTGATCACACATATCAACCCGCGAAGTGGAATACTACTCTTATAAGAAAATATTATCCGAGAGAGTGGTGATTCTCTGTTGTATCTTTACAAACTTCATGTGTTTCAACAAATGACCCAATCATACCCTTATGACCAGATCTTTTGAACCGGGGAAGGAGAATGTCAAAGTTATTTGATCCACACATAAGATTGTAAAGACCTCAAGTCTAAGGACTAGTCATATAATCGATACATGAAAGTTCTCACAGACACATGGGATAAACACTCCATATGAAAACTTTCGGCGGTCAGTTCGATGGACATGAGCAACTTATGCATCCATGTGATACACCAAGCGGACGGATCTCCGCTAGTAGCCTATGAGATCAGCTACCCCACTTAAGGGCAGATCATATCATCATACTAGTCTCTCCGCTTTTTGAACGCCCAGATTATTCACAAAACTATGACTATGAACATTTAAGAGTAATGATTCTCATAAAGTGTGGAAGCCATCGTCTTATTACTCCAAGGGCTTTATTACAATGTTGATGATTATATAAGTTATGTAAGACACGTATAATAAAGATTGCCATTTTATTAATTAATGAAAATATTACAAATACATGTGCATATAGCCCATCCACAAGTTGGATATAGGGCATATCCATAACAATCTCCCACTTGAACCATAGCCAACTAATATGAATCTGGGCATCATACTCTCGGGTGTGCCTATCATGCTTTTGTTGAGTCAGCCCTTTATTCAGAGAATCTACAAGATTATCTTATGTGGGTATTTTCTCTATAATAACTCATTTTCTCTCAACAATCTCCCTGATGAGATGAAATCGCCTGAGTACATGCTTGGATTTCTGGTGGGACCTTGGTTCCTTTGATTGAGCAATGGTGCCCGTGTTGTCACAGTACATCGTGATGCCATTCTTTATCGCGGGAAGCACTTACAGTTCCGTGATGAACTTCTTTATCCAGACTGCTTCTTTAGTGCCTCAGATGCTGTAATATACTCAGCTTCAGTGGTGGAGTCCAATGTAGTTGACGGCTTTGAGCTTTTCCAACTGACAGCACCGCCATTCAAAGTAAACAGATATTCTGTTTGTGATCTGTTGTCATCCCTATCGGTCTGAAAGCTTGCATCACAGTAACCAATGACTTTCATATCAGAACAATCTCCGTATGTCAAAAACACATCCTTAGTTTTTCTCAGATACTTGAGGATTCTTTTGATAGCTGCCCAGTGTTGCTCACCAGGATTTGTCTGATACCTGCTCATTATGCTAAGAGCATAAGAGACATCACGTCTTGTACATAGCATGGCGTACATGATCGATCGTATTGCTGAAGCATAAGGGTTCCTACTCATACGCTCTCTATCTGAGGGAGTATGTGGACATTGCTCCTTAGATAATTTGATTCCATGACAAGTAGGTAAATTACCTCTTTTGGAATCTTCCATTTTGAATATTTTCAAAACTTTATCTATGTACGTAGATTGAGAAAGTCCTAACAACCTATTAGATCTATCACGGTAGATCTTAATGCCGAGGATAGGCTGCTTCTCCCAATCTTTCATGGAGAAATTCTGAGATAACCACTGCTTAATGGCTTGCATCATGGAATATCATTCCCGATGATTAATATGTCATCGACATATAATACAAGAAATACAACAACATTCCCACTACTTTTCCTGTAAACACAAGGCTCGTCTACATTTTTGATGAAGTCAAATTCCTTGATTGTCTCATCAAATCGTATATTCCAACTTCTGGAGGCTTGCTTGAGTCCATAAATGGATCGTTTAAGCTTGCATACTTTATTATGATCATCCTTAGATGCAAACCCCTCAGGTTGTGTCATATAGACTTCCTCTACGAGGTTCCCATTAAGAAAAGCTGTTTTGACATCCATCTGCCAAATCTCATAATCAAAGTGTGCAGCTAGTGCCAGTAAAATTCGAATGGACTTTATCATTGCAACAGGCGAGAAGGTTTCCTCATAGTCAATTCCTTGGATTTGTCTATAACATTTCGCCACCAATCTAGCCTTATAGGTTTGGATGTTGCCTTCTGCATCAGTTTTACGCTTGTAAATCCACTTGCAGCCTATGGGTTTTATCCCTTCAGGTGCATCTACCAAGTCTCAGACTTGATTCTGATACATAGAGTCTATTTCAGATTTCATGGCCTCAAGCCACTTGACTGAATCAATGTCATATATTGCTTCGTCATAACTGGTGGGATCGTCATTATCAATGACCTGATCATGTTCCTCATCAATATGGAAACCATATCTTTCAGGCTCATGTCTTTCCTTATCAGACCTTCTGAGTTCATAACCTTGTGGTTGTTCCGTCGCTGCCATTTTGAGGGGCCTGGGGTTTAGTTCTATGTTAGTTTGTTCTTCTCGTACCTCATCGAGGTTAAGTCTACTCCCACTATATTTCTTGAGAAGGAATTCATTCTCTAGAAATTTAGCATTTTGTGAGATAATTGGGACGTAGAACACGTATGCTCTTGAGTTCAAGGCATATCCTACAAACTTACATTTAACTGCCCTATCATCCAATTTGTAAGTTTGTGTGAGCTTGACATATACGTCACATCACCAAACTCTTAGATAACTAAGACTAGGACATTCCCAGACCATAACTCATATGGTGTTTGACTAACAGTCTTGGAAGGAACTTGGTTTAGTAGTAGTGTTGAAGTTTCTAAAGCAAGACCCCAAAAGAAAGAGGTAGATCCATGCCTGGCATCATTGATCGAACCATATCTATAATGTCCGATTTCTCCTTTCGGAGACCCTATTATGTTGTGGAGTTCCCGGAGGAGTCCACTGGGAAACAATGCCATTTTCTCTCAAGTAATCTTGAAATTCGTTGCTTAAGTATTCACCACCTCGGTCAGACCTTAGTGACTTAATACTTTTATTAAGCTGTTTTTCTACTTAAGGTTTGAAGTCTTTGAATTTCTCAAAGACTTCAGATTTATACCGCATAAGGTACACATACCCATATGGCGAGTGATCATTGATAAAGATAATGAAGTAGGAGAATCCACCTCTAGCGGTGACTGACATTGGTTCGCATACATCAGAGTGTATGATTTCTAATGTCTCCGTTACACGCTGTCCTTTACCTTTGAAGGGTAATTTGGTCATTTTACCAAGTAAACAAGACTCACAAGTTCCATAAGGTTTATATTTGAAGGGTTTGAAATACCCATCCTTATGTAGCTTAATTAATCTTCTTGCATTGATATGACCTAAGCGACTGTGCCATAAAAGTGATTCATTGAGATTATTCGAGTTAACGTTGTATATATTAGAGGATGAACATTCTTTGTTAGTTTGTAAGACATAGATACCATTATTCAAAATACCATCTCCATATTTTATTTCATTGAAATAAATAGAACATTCATTACAACTTATTAGGCATAAAAAGCCTTTATTACATAAAGAAGAAATTGAAATGATGTTCTTTACTAGAGAAGGTACATAAACAGAATCTTCTAAGTCTAAAACTAAACCATTCGGAAAAACTAATGAATAAGTCCCCACGCACAATACAGCCAGTTTTGCTCCATTACCCATGCGTAAGTCAACCTCCCCATGACGGAGTCTCCTACTATTTCTCAGGACTTGCACATTGTTACACAAGTAAGTCCCACAACCGGTGTCAAGCACCCAAGTAGAAGGTTCAGAGTTTTGAGAATATAGTTCAATCATATACAACATAAGCATCTTCTGTGGGTTCAGGGGGAAATGGTCTTTCAAGAACATAGAAAATCTTTTCTTGTCGTAAGAAAATTTTAAGGTTTCTAAACCAGTCATTGTAGTTGTCCCATTTGCCACTAAGTTATAAGACCACGCCTAAGGGTCACTGCGTCTTATGACTCAGAAAAGTCAAACCATTGTCAATAGTACGATTTAAGGACAAATTGGTATTGGTCAGTCTAGTAAAGCCTAGTCCTGCCAATACGATTTAAGCCCTTTGGGTCTATACTTTACAATGGGAGGCAAATTTTAGACTTAAATTATTATTGAGGATTTTAGCAAGTTTAAGTGAATAACTGTCAAATGGATTCCTCCATTGAAAATTCCCCAGAAGGATGGTGGTGCGAACTCTCTTAAAATACCCTTACCTCTTAGGCTCTTATCGCCTTGGTGACATGAATAAACAATAGATCCTCCAAATTAGTCCAACACTTTAAATATGCTTTAAGGTAAGCTTTGAGTAAATGATTATCTAGATGTCTTCACAGCTTTCCCTTTTGGCTATAAAAAGGTAGTGAGTAAAGGAATACACCAAATCATTATCTAACTCTAGTAATACCTTTGGTTAAATTAACTTTAGTTTGGAAAGTTTTATTAACGCCTTGGTCCCACCCCACTTGTACCTTTTATAATGTCTTTTATTATAAACAACTGATTTATATTTATTAGCCTTAAAGGTAATAAATCTCTAAGTTCATCACGGAATAATTACTTAGCTAAGGGATAAGCAATACACTTTCTATTTCTTAGAAAGTCTCTAGATGCTTGCACCCTAAAATAATCATGCCAATTCTAATCATACATAGAATCATCAAGCATATGAGTTTTAATATGTTGGAATTATTTTACGCATTAAATAACTTTGATTAATATTTAATTATGATATTGCATTTTATTTTATTCAAATAAATTTACTATTCACGTTTTTCTGCAGACATGTTAACTTTAAATATAATTTCACAATTCAAATCTTAACCAAATCATGCAAAACTTGTGCCTAAAATTAAGTTCAGGGTGTTAGCTTTCCAATGAGCTTTTAAACACCCAATTTCGAGTTCAAATGAGTGAGAACTAATCAAAACAAAACCACGCGCTGATACCACTGTTGGGAAGCGGCCGCGAGTGCGCAGCGGAAAAATAAATAATTAAAATTATTATACTGCTTTCTCTTTGCCCAAGACCCATTTGTTTTGATTATTCTACAAGCCTAGGCATGTTACTATATATTCTAAGCATAAAACTCATAAAACATGCAAAGAACATAAACCTAAACATGCTAACTATCATAAGAACTCTAATTAAAATAAAGAAAGAAAAAGACTTACTTGAACCGTAGACTCCTCCAGTCCTCCCTCCAATCTACAAGCTTTTCTCGAACTCAGCAAGCTCTTCCACTTTCCAAAGAGCCACCCAAGTGTGTGGCCTACGACACGACTACGCCTTGAGTGCACATGTATTTTGCCCTTGGTGATAGCCTAGGCAAATACCTCAAAACTTTTAACTCGATGTTCCTCTAGTCAATTAGACTCAAGGATCCTCAAAATCAGTGGCTTACTCTTAAAACTTTAGAGTTTCTCACTTATATAAACCCAAGATTTGAAATGTTTGGTGCGAAAAATTGTGAAGAATTCTTTGGGTTTATATAGTGCTCAAAAGACAACAAAATTAATTAAGAATCCGATGTGGGATAAAAGCCAATTAATTTAGCCATTGGATCTTAATTTAGTGGTTTAATGAGATTATAAAACCCTAATAAGAGTTTGGGCCGAATTGGAATTCAAAACAAATAACAAAATTAAATAAATTTTTTTTACTATTCATGTGAATAGTAAATTTTTTTTTTTATCTATTTATTCCAATTTCCAAAGTGCCCCTATCGTCATTCACCAATCCTTAAGCCACTATAGAACCTCATAAATGATCTGTTCAATAATTAAACACATTGAACCATTTATGAACAATTCCTACAACAATCATATATGTTGTTGAATATATACTGTGCACTGTTAACCATTGATTTCGATTTTTGTATGTGTGACCTTTTGGGTTCCACTCAAGTTGCACATGAAATGAATCGTGATAATTTAATCGAACATAAATTATCCTCCGATCAGATGGTCATTCGATTTCAATGACCAAGGTTGACATCTAGCAATATGCCAAGGCCCCCAAATGAGAAGGAAAGATATATATACCCATTCTGTATGTGATTTACATATGATACGGTCTCTCGCCTCACTGTATCCCCACCTATTGACCTAGGGTATGGAAAGTGTCTACCCATATGGTCAAAGGTATGATGTTGATAGTGTCATGAATCGTGCTAACCAAAAAATCTCACATGATTCTTCTGCTGTGGCTACAGTCTCAAGCACTGATCACACATATCAACCCGCGAAGTGGAATACTACTCTTATAAGAAAATATTATCCGAGAGAGTGGCGATTCTCTGTTGTATCTTTACAAACTTCATGTGTTTCAACAAATGACCCAATCATACCCATATGACCGGATCTTTCGAACCGGGGAAGGAGAATGTCAAAGTTATTTGATCCACACATAAGATTGTTAAGACCTCAAGTTTAAGGACTAGTCATATAATCGATACATGAAAGTTCTCACAGACACATGGGATAAACACTCGATATGAAAACTTTCGGCGGTCAGTTCGATGGACACGAGCAACTCATGCATCCATGTGATACACCAAGCGAACAGATCTTCGCTAGTAGCCTATGAGATCGGCTACCCCACTTAAGGGCGGATCATATCATCATACTAGTCTCTCCGCTTTGTGAACGCCCATATTATTCACAAAACTATGACTAGGAACATTTAAGATTAATGATTCTCATAAGGCGTGGAAGCCATCGTCTTATTACTCCAAGGGCTTTATTACAGTGTTGATGATTCATATAATTTATGTAAGACACGTATAATAAAGATTTCCATTTTATTAATTAATGAAAATATTAAAAATACATGTGCATATAGCCCATCCACAAGTTGGGTATAGGGCATATCCCTATCAGGGAGATTGTGGTCCCACCTTAGAATTTCGGAGGTGTCTGATTACACCACAACCTTGGAACTTGCTAGAAGATTTAATTTTTTCGACGGGGAGGAAAAGATAGCCTGAGAAAGCAGAATCCGGGAAAAGAAATAAATGTGAAGAGATGATCACCGGGATGGTGGTGGCTGGAGAAGGCCGGATCTGAGGCCATATGAATTTAGGCCAATTTCTTAGAGGAACCATTGGGATACATGCCTTAGAGCTTCATATAATGTAAACATAATTATTTATTATAAAATAAAAGATGCATTGTCTATTTATCAAATGTTTTGATTTAAACTGCATATTTTAAATTATCTTGTTTACCCTTGATTACTTTTGTGCTTTTAGAATTAGTTCAAGAGTGTCACGCACAAGAAGATTTAAGTATGAAGTTAGTAATCTAAAATAGTCCATAGAGAGCAACAAAGCGGGTAATTTATTTATGATTTATCTATATCTGCGTTCCATTCCATAATTGTATGGCGACCATGATCCGGGATCGTCCATGTGGTGAAAAATGAATAAAGGTACCTTATATGATTTGATCGTCCATGTCGATGGACACCGATGTAATTCGACTTATATAATATATCTATAGCAACAGAAGTTTAAATTTGGGTTTGTAGTGGAATAACCTAAAGCTAATAATTCAGAATATTTAATTAAGAGTTTAAATAATATTTCGGGATTATTGGAGCTCAGAACTGTAGGTCCATTTGGTCCCCGTGCTAGCTCGATATATATTAGCAAATTCAAGATAATTGAATAGTCCAATTATATACACACATATACAAATTATTATTATTATTATTAATGTGATTAATAATATATTTTGTCACACATGAGACTTTATGTTAAATTTAAAATAAGATTTTCATTAAAAACATAATTATGAGATAATCATTTAATATATTGAAAGTTTGTAATTATTAAATTATATTTTATAATTTAATATATTATTTTGGAAATGAATAAATTTAAAATTTGATTTAAGAACCTTTCATTACCAAAATTGGTTGTTACAACTTTTTACTTGGTAACAACTTTAATGTATTTATTGAGAATAAAAATATTTTGGTGGTCACCAAAAACCCTAAGGCTGGCCGAAACATGTGAGGGAGAGGAATGGTTTTTTTTTTTTTTTTTCGATTTTTCACAAACAAAAACCCAAAGTATAAAAAGGAAATTGGTTTTTTATTTTTGAAATCTCTTATACTCGTGAAACCCTAGCAACCTTGTTCAAAGTTTTCTCTCAAGAGAGTTGAAAGAAAAGAAAGAACAAGAAAATAAAAAGGACAAATTCTTTGTGTGACAACATTTCTCTAAAATATTGAGAGATCAAAATAGTGAGTCTAGCACACACTAGTTTCAATTGACCTTTTCCCTCTTCCATTTATTTAGATATCATGCCACCCAAAGGTAGAACCGGAGTCAGAGGTAGACCCAAACGTGGTAAGGCGCCCCAGGTTGTAGATCCAGACCAGAGATCTTCCCCTGAGCCAGATTGAGGTCAGAGAGTGGAATCTGTGCATGAGGGTGGTATAGGAGACTGTAGGGGAAGACCAGTAGGTCACGCTGATGATGCAGTAGCTGCGGGTTTATAGCAGATTCAATGATCAGTAGAAGCTTTGGTTCAATTGATTGCTCGACAACAGTAGCGTCCAGGCCTAGAGCCGAGAGCTGCAGATCCCACAGTTCCAGTTCCACCGCCATTTGTAGGACCTTAAGTGGCTCACCGTATAATATTTCCGCCAACTAGTCCAGAATCTGCCGCTTTCCAAGCAAGACCTTCTACTGTGCCCCACGTGTTAGTGTCCTAGACATGCCACCGGATCTCTAAGCGTGATTAGTGTGTGAATAAATCAAGACGTTTGCGTAATTAACTTACATTGATCAGCTTTGACTTTCAAAACTTTTTATGGATGTGAGGAAGCACCAAGCTTTCTTTGTTGATTCCAACTCAAGGGTGAGTATGTTGGACAATTATGACCCATAGCGTCACTATTTGTACAGATCACGGTGTTTTTGTACAAATTAACTATGTGAGAAATGAGATTGCACTCTTATCATTTGTGATTAGATCACCTAGATATATAAATGATGAGAGGTCCCTATGATTTGTTCCTGGACAGAGAATGATATGAGACAGTATCAGTCCACGAAGGATTAATCATTAAATATCCCTAGTCAGAGTATTATCGAGATTGGACATCGGTAATACGTAAAAGACTAGTATTGCACTTGTGCGCGTTTTTGAGGGCACAACGACATAGTTCTCATATATTTGGGTATATGATACTCATGCAAGTGTAGTAGGAGGTTGTGTTTCACCGATGGTACGGGAAACAGCTTCACTCTGGATAGACCCCCCGCGGAATCCCATTGGTAGTATTACTATGTGTCTATGGGAGTCTGCAATCAGGGTAGGTGTATTTGGTCTTAACCAGAGACTTGTACCGCTAATACATACGACAATCAATATACTTTAGTTGAGGTCGTCCAGGGCTTTAACCGGTTCTGTGTACGCCGATGCTGAGTATATTGGGAATCGTAGTGTGTTGGGTGTGATGTCAAGACGGAAGTGTCACTCCAGTCATATGGAGATGATGGTCACGTAGGATACGGTACTGGTTCTCTTAAGTACTGCAGTCATCGGGATAATATGACTAGGTCATAGTTATCCGATATAGAGACTAGTTACCAGACATCCGACATGTGCTTCGTACAGGGCAGACACAATTCCAGCCTCAGGCCTAGCACGTGATCATCCGATATTGGATCGAAATATGCAATACCACGTATACTACGCCTGATATAGATCGCTTATTCCTGTAAGCATGTTTCTGGAGAATTGGGTAGGCATGGTGCTTTGCTAGAAGCCAACCTTGTCTTGTGAATCGGTGTAAACGTAGGACGAGGTACTTACGTGTACGGATAGTCCGACGACCCAATTTACTGCCAACATATCCGGAGATCTCATGGGTCGCTCCCCGAAGATTCACCGATGACGTATGACTCGCACTTTAATTAATCTAGGATTAATTTAATGAGAGAGAAAATTAATCTGGGATTAATTACATATATATTTTATCTAGGATGAAATATCAATTTAAGAGAGAGAACGATTAATTTGGAATTAATCGATAAAATAATATATTTGATATATTATACGAAATTGGATTTCAACGCGGAATTAAAATTAGATTTTAATTCGGGCGAACGAATTAATTTAGAATTAATTCGTAAGCGACGTGAATAGTGATTTCGCTAGGTGTAATCATTTAATTACGACGCAACGGAAAATTCGTTAATTTGGAATTAGCGAACCCGAGCCCGAGATTGTTTGTGAGCGCATTCACATTTCGAATTCGAGTGCGGCACGTAAGTCAAATCAAGCGTCAAATCGCAAGTCACATCAAGCGTCAAATCACATGTCACTTTGAGTGATGTGACATTTGAGTGATTGATGTGAGTTGATTTGTGTGATAGACAAGCATTTAATGTTTGCGTTTTGAAATTAAAAAGTGTAAATGGTTATTAATTTTGGAAAATATATAAACCTATTACAACTTTTTTATTTCCCTCTCTCTCCTTTCACGTTTTTTCGGTCTTCATGTTTTGGAGCCAAAAACTTCTTCATCTTCTCTCTCGGTCTTGACCGATTCTTCTCCTCTTTTTCTCTGGTTTGACCGAACGAAAATTGGAGAAGCAATGATCTTGTTGCAAGATCTTGTGCTAGCACACTCATGGAGGAATACAAAGGTGATAGGGTAGTGTTTCCATGAGCTTGGAAGCTTGAAGCTTGGAGCTTCAATGGTGTCTCTCATGGCCGAACCTTGGAGAAGTCGAACCAGTCACCACCATGCAACCCCTACCATGAGCAGCTCACTACCGAGCTAGATGGAGGAGGGCAGTGCGTTTTTGGATCCTCACTACATGCATCAAATCCGTTCATTGTGAGTTTTCCGCACCTCCTATGTTTGTATTCATACTTATTTCATGCTTAATCTATGATCTTGGGACTTGATTGAATCTCAACAATGGTATCTTGAGCCATTGATAGCATGAAATTGATTTTAGGGTTAAAATTGGGCAAAATGAATTTGGGCATGATTTGATGAAATTGGATGAATTAGTATGCTTAAATATTGTTGAATTAATGATTGATTGGATCAATTTGAAGAAATTGTGTTTTGAAAAAATTTCCCCAATTTTTTGGTGTTGGCCAAAATTGACAAATTTGGGTAAACTTGATTTTGAGCATGTTTAATGAAATTGGATGATTTAGAATGCTTAAAGTATGTTTAATTGAGGATTGATTGGGTCAATTTGTTGAAAATTAGTTTGGAACAATTTTCCCCAAATTGCTTAAGTTGGCCGAATACATATAACCCATATTGTCTTGGAATTTTTTGATTTTTTTTCATTGGATGACTTGGAAATCATTAGAGGATGTTGATTTTATGTTTGATTAGGTTCAATTGGATTGAATTTGATTTGGGCATAATTTCCCTCTTTGGCCGAGACTTTAGGCATGTATAATTGGGTTTGATTTTGATCAAATTATGTTGGACATGATTCCATGATGTTAAGCATGATTAATTTGACAAATTTGGTGTTTTGGAAACTTTGATTTGGGTAATTAATAATGCTATGCACTTTGTTTAATTGAATTGTAAAATCGAATTTTGTAATTTAATTAAAATGGGCCTTAAAATTGGATTTGGGCTTTTAAAGTTGTTATTGGGTTTATTGGACTTTGTTGTATAAAGTTGGTTTAGGCCAAAATTGGTTGGATCCAATTAGGCCCAAAACCGCTTCCAAAAGGCCCAAATGCGACTAATGAACCTTTAAAGTTTAATTGGGCCTAATGGGTCTAAATTAATTTCTGGGCTTATGGGGTAACTCCCGGATTGGATCTTGGTTATTCGGTTTGACCCGAGATGACCAAAAGTCCACGCCTTGAAGAAATTAATTAAAAGCCCATTGGACTTGAATTAAATTAATATTGGATATTAATCGGGCTTTGAGACCCGTAACGATTAAATTCGGAATTTAAGTCGTAAAGGTTTATTTTATAAAGTGTAATTTTTAATTTGGAATTAAATAATGAATTAGAATTAAATGTGTATTAAATTGGATTTAATTATGTAATTTAATTTGATTCGTAGAAATCGTACTTTGAGTACGTGTTTGCAATACGAGTTTGACTCGAGCAAAATCAAATCTTTGTTTGAACATTGGATGATCACTAATTATCAGATTAATTAATTTGATTAGATTGATTGATAACATGCTTGTATGAATACATGGTTGTGATGCATGAATAATGTATATTGGATGGATATTAGTCGGGTGGGGCAATTTTGGAAATTGTAATAAATTTGATTTATTAATTGGACCTGCGAGTCCAGCCTTATCTCCTATTTCTTTGTCTTCTCTTCTCACATATTCCCCTCAATGTAAATGAGGTTTCTTTAGAAGTGTAGTGTAACGGGTAGAATTGATACAAGTGCTAGCTGGAGAGAGAAAGAGAGAGATTTGATCTAGGATCAATGTAAAGTATCCATCCGCATATCATTATTATTTTACATATACGCTTTATTATGTGTTTAGAATGCATGTTTAAGGGTGTATGATGATGATACCTTAACAAAGATAATAAATTGGTTGCCAATTTGCACGCGAAAAACCCTCAATTAATATCAAGCGTTTTTCCTTCCATTGAGTGATTCTTACTCAAGATCCGAGACTGGCATTGAGTTGTTGGCCAAAGTCAAGCCCTTTGTCCATCGAAGATGTGTTTGAATCACGATAGCTTTGTTCCATATCAGTGTCTTGTCCAAGTTGTGGTTTGTTGGCCAAAGTCAAGACCACTTCTTGTCACTCGACATTGATTACGAAGCTTTCCATGGTCGATGGGTCGCGCTTGACTGGGATCACTAAGTTTGTTGTGCCAAAGCCAAGGCTTAATTGATTAAGAGGAAAAAGGTTAGGTAATACATTGGATATATTGACATATATAAGATATATATTACAGACTTGGATGTCCCCCTACCGGATCTAGGAATTGGATTGGATCCAATCGATCTTAAAGATCTACCTAGTTAATTATCATACAATTTGTTGGCCAAAGTCAAGATTGTGTGATATTTAACGGGATCCTAGCCCACTAGGAAACACGGTTTCCCGAGTACTCGACAGAGGGTTAGAGGCTCGCCGAAAAATAGTGGGAGGCTAGAATTGAATTCGCAATATTCGTTCAATTACTCGCCACACGCGCTCATTCAAATTATTTCGTTTAGATTAATTGTTAGTTGGACTAATATTTAAATTGTTGTTTTAATTAACAGTTGGACTGTATTATAGTTGATTATATATAATTGGATTATATTAATCAATATATTTGAATTAATTAATTTCAGTTTACAGTTGTTTTATAATTGGATTATAGTAATCAATGTAATTGAGGTTAATTAATTTAGATTATTTGATTATATAGTTGGACTATTATAATCATTATAATAAATAGTACCACAAATCGTTGATTAAATAGTTGAACTATTAGAATCAAGATATAAATGAAAGATTAGTGTTTAAGACATAATCCTGGGTGAAAATGTATTTAAACGACTTTAATTTTCAAATTGGGAAATTTCAGGATGGTCCTGGAAAAATAATAAGTTATTTTATTTGATAAAATTATATACATGCCTAATCCCGGATTTAAGCATAAGTGGAACATGATATTTGGAATATTCATGTAATGATAACTTTAGTGCTTAATCCACTATACTTGTCATATAGATTCCTTAATTTCTTTATCAGAACTAAGAATCAGATTCTTAAAATATGATATTGAAATTGAAGGATATTCAAAGATTAGATCTTATAAGTACTTTTAAATTGCAATAATTAAATCTTGGAGAATTAATGCCTATTCTCAAGGAGATAAAGTCAAAGTTTGCAATTAGGCAAATAGTGCAAGGCACACCTTACTTCGATATTCTAGAAATCCGAGGCTTGGCCAAAGGTGACTGGAATATGAAAAAAGCAAAGGCAAAATCATTATGATCTTCTAGGAAGATAAAAGGACATATTCCATGAAGGAATTGAAGACGAGCAAAGCTCTGACTTCATAAATAATTGTCATAATTATGTTCACAGCTAGTATTAAAATTAGATTTTAGATACTTAGTGTGGTACATAAAATATATATATTGATGTTCAGAATCTGTTTTGAACAGGATACTGACTTCAGTTGAGATTTATTTTGTGAATTGGAAACGGGACGAAAGTCGCTGTTTTAACCGTATATAGCTAAGTTTAGGAACTACCCTCGAGTGTGTACCTAAGTTAGGAAACTGTTATAATGTAACTAGTTTGACTAGAAACATTATCTCTATATCAGTGTTTGACCCTCTGCGGGTGAACCTTTATATTCTAAAACACTAAAGTGTTTTATTATATAAGGATGATATTGAGATAAACACATTAGATGTGAGTAACAATATTTATATTTTGAATATAAATAAAATCTCAATATATATATGACAAATAAATAGCTTGAACTGATTTGATCAGAAGAAATTAATTGTGGCAATGTTGTCTAGGACGCATTAAACAAGAATCGTATATCCACACTTTTGAAGAGTGGGTACTAGGAATAATTTGATTCCAATCAAATAAAGTCTACGAATCTAGTTTATTGGACAAAGTGCCTAAAACACTAGTTACTTGGTAAAAGTGTAAATGCCACCGATCTGTTAGCCATAATTCATAGTGAAGTTAGTGGGCCCATGTCTAGCTAGGGTAGATGTAGATATGAATATTTCGTGACCTATACGGATGTGGCATCGCGTTATGGATATGTGTTTCTTTTAAAGAACACAAATCGGAAACGTTTAAAGTTTCGACACGAAATAGACAAACAGATCGGCTGAAGTGTTATACCGTCACGGTAAGACCGTAATGGAAAATACTTAAGCAATAAGTTTCTTAAATTCTTGAAAGAGTAAAGTATTCTTTCAAAACAGGACTCCTCCCGGAACACGTCATTGTGACGGTGTGTCCGAACTGAGTAACCGAATCTTGTTAAACATGATAAGGTTAATCATGAGTCGCTATGAGCTACCATTTCCTTCAACGGATAAGCATTAATAGTGCAGAACTTATTTAGAATAAGGTTCCATTATAATCTGTTTGACAGATTTCATATTAGATATGAACGGGAAAGAAACCAGGTTTCACATTCCTGAAAATTTGGGTATGCTGGGCATATGTTTGGATGATGCCAAACTAAAACCCAAATTGGATAAGTGCCAATTATAGGATATCCTATGGATACTATAAGTATTGTACTTATACATCTCACCAGAGAACAATTGGATTGTTGCTCACCATGCGGTTTTCCTGAGAGGAATACCGATATACAGTGGTAAGTGGGAGGATAGCATAACTCGATGAAAAATCAGAGTAATACTGTTCAAGGCACCGAATCTTAATGGAACATAAATAGTTCATCAAGGATGAAACTATACTACTAATCTTTGAATAAACAAGAACCGTATAGTCGGAGAGAGTCAGAAAATAACCTGGGGTATGGGTTTCTGATCTCACCTCATAAAGATGACAATCTTATTGGGGTATACCAACTGACTACGTATGAGGAAGTGATACAAGGTATCGACTCCCAATCATGACAAAGTGTCGTGAGTCCGAAATGGATTCCATGTATAACAACTAGATTGGATACTAGTTGTTGTACCGCGAGGCATCGTGCCTATTGGTACTGAAAAAAGTCTTCAAGAAGACGTACATGGATGACAACATACCAACGTATAAAGCTGGGCTTTTAACGGAAGGTATCGTTATCAACATTGTGTTGATTACGATTCAACCTTTTACCTGTTGCCACTGTAAATCCTTTTGGATAATGCTTGCTAATGCTGCATGTTTCATAAATGAAATATGACAGCTTAACGAGAAAATTGCTTTCCTGAAAAGGAAACCAGTTGGAGGATGTTTACAACATCCTGTCGGTTTTGTCGTACCATAACTAGCAAACAAGGTTTGTGGGTTATTCGATCCATGATTGGATTGAAGCAAGCATTAGGTTCTTGGAACTATCGCTTTGATGTAATCATAATAGTTTATGATTTAATTCAAAACGAAAAGATTCTTATGTATATAAGAGGGTTAGTGGGAGCGAACCGACAATGGCTATCCTATATAAATAATGATAATAATATAAGTCATTTCATGGAAATGATATTCCCATAAAATAAATATCGACGAAAGCTTGGCTTTCGAAAGACTCTCCGAGAAACTGTACATTGAAAAATGTACGAGACCTGGTGTCTCATATGCTTTGAGCATATGGATTCACAACAGGCCAATCCGAGTGATAGTCACTGGATTGATGTTAAGAACATCCGTTAGTCTCTTAGAGAACTAAAGATGTTGTCTTAGTCTATGGAGAATGAGAACTTGAAGTGACTGGGATCACTATAGCAAGTTTCCTATAACCGATAAAGACGACTAAAAGTCGCAAACGGTACTATACAGTTTGTATAACGGTACAATAAGCTGGAAATCTTCCAAACAAGATACTGTTACCGAATAAACAACAAATGCAGGTTACAGCAGCTGAAGCAGCAATAGAAGCAATCTGGGTCAATAACAAATCTAATTAGATTAGATATAATTCTGTTAGCAGCTGAGCTAGGCTCGAGCACAGGCTAAAGAATTAATGGTCTCATCAACGATCCAGATACATACTTCGATATTCATCTGATTCGTTCGGATCATACATCGTGGCGATGTGATGATCGAATAAATCGCATCAGACAATAATCATGATAATCCGCTGACGAAAGCGTTTCTCAGCAGTTTGAGCCAACCGTACATAGTTCGGGTGTAAGAGACTCGAGTGACTGGCTATAGGCCAAGTGGGAGATTGTTGGACAATTATGACCCATAACGTCACTATTTGTACAGATCACGGTGTTGTTGTACAAATTAACTATGTGACAAAGGAGATTGCACTCTTATCATTTGTGATTAGATCACCTAGATATATAAATGATGAGTGGTCCCTATGATTTGTTCCTGGACAGAGAATGATATGAGACAGTATCAGTCCACGAAGGATTAATCATTAAATATCCCTAGTCAGAGTATTATCGAGATTGGACATCGGTAATACGTAAAAGACTAGTATTGCACTTGTGCGCGTTTTTGAGGGCACAACGGCATAGTTCTCATATATTTGGGTATATGATACTCATGCAAGTGTAGTAGGAGGTTGTGTTTCACCGATGGTACGGGAAACAGCTTCACTCTGGATAGACCCCCCGCGGAATCCCATTGGTAGTATGACTATGTGTCTATGTGAGTATGCAATCAGGGTAGGTGTATTTGGTCTTAACCTGAGACTTGCACCGCTAATACATACGACAATCAATATACTTTAGTTGAGGTCGTCCAGGGCTTTAACCGGTTCTGTGTACGCCGATGCTGAGTATATTGGGAATCGTAGTGTGTTGGGTGTGATGTCAAGACGAAAGTGTCACTCCATTCATATGGAGATGATGGTCACGTAGGATACAGTACTGGTTCTCTTAAGTACTGCAGTCATCGGGATAATATGACTAGGTCATAGTTATCCGATATAGAGACTAGTTACAAGACATCCGACATGTGATTCGTATGGGGCAGACACAATTCCAGCCTCAGGCCTAGCACGTGATCATCCGATACTGGATCGAATACGCAATACCACGTATACTACGCCTGATATAGATCGCTTATTCCTGTAAGCATATTTCTGGAGAATTGGGTAGGCATGGTGCTTTGCTAGAAGCCAACATTGTCTTGTGAATCGGTGTAAACGTAGTACGAGGTACTTACGTGTTCGGATAGTCCGACGACCCGATTTTCTGCCAACATATCCGGAGATCTCATGGGTCGCTCCCCGAAGATTCACCGATGACGTATGACTCGCACTTTAATTAATCTAGGATTAATTTAATGAGAGAGAAAATTAATCTGGGATTAATTACAGATATATTTTATCTAGGATGAAATATCAATTTAAGAGAGAGAACGATTAATTTGGAATTAATCGATAAAATAATATATTTGATATATTATACGAAATTGGATTTCGACGCGGAATTAAAATTAGATTTTAATTCGGGCGAACAAATTAATTTAGAATTAATTCGTAAGCGACGTGAATAGTGATTTCGCTAGGTGTAATCATTTAATTACGACGCAACGGAAAATTCATTAATTTGGAATTAGCGAACCCGAGCCCGGGATTGTTTGCGAGCGCATTCGCATTTCGAATTCGAGTGCGGCACGTAAGTCAAATCAAGCGTCAAATCGCAAGTCACATCAAGCGTCAAATCACATGTCACTTTGAGTGATGTGACATTTGAGTGATTGATGTGAGTTGATTTGTGGTGATAGACAAGCATTTAATGTTTGCTTTTTGAAATTAAAAAGTGTAAATGGATTATTAATTTTGGAAAATATATAAACCTATTACAACTTTTTTATTTCCCTCTCTCTCCTTTCACGTTTTTCGGTCTTCATGTTTTGGAGCCAAAAACTTCTTCATCTTCTCTCTCGGTCTTGACCGATTCTTCTCCTTTTTTTCTCTGGTTTGACCGAACGAAAATTGGAGAAGCAATGATCTTGTTGCAAGATCTTTGTGCTAGCACACTCATGGAGGAATACAAAGGTGATAGGGTAGTGTTTCCATGAGCTTGGAAGCTTGAAGCTTCAATGGTGTCTCTCATGGCCGAACCTTGGAGAAGTCGAACCAGTCACCACCATGCAGCCCCTACCACGAGCAGCTCACTACCGAGCTAGATGGAGGAGGGCAGTGCGTTTTTGGATCCTCACCATATGCATCAAATCCGTTCATTGTGAGTTTTCCGCACCTCCTATGTTTGTATTCATACTTATTTCATGCTTAATCTATGATCTTGGGACTTGATTGAATCTCAACAGAGTATCCCTATCACATTCACTTGACTCCTTTAAGTGATAGCTAGAACAAGATGAACCAAAATTCGCCCTATAAGAGAAGCAAGATTCGGCTTAGGAGAGAGGGAAGCAATCGGCCTTGAAGGGACAAGGCCATTCGACCAAGAACAAACCCAATCGGCCAAGAGCAATGGCCATTCAGCCAAGGTGCTTCAAGGTCATTTGGCCAAGGTGAATGGAGAAGAAAGAGAGAGCATTTTTTATCCTTTTGTTTCTAAAACAATTACACAAAAATGTAACTTCAAAAGTTGGTGTATATCTTTCAAAAAAGAAAAAGCAAAGTGTGTTGTGTAAGTTACCATAATTACACTCAACCACTTCCATCAACAAAATGGTGACTAGTGATGTAAGTTGGTGGGAACCACTTTAAATTCAAAATTCAAGTGGATTGCTCAACACAATTCGGGCTCGGATTCATTTAATCCGATTAAACGAATTTTCCGTCGCGACATAATTAAATCCAATTTAATTAAATAATAATGCCTAGTAAAATTATACGAAAGTCGCTTACGAATTAATTCTAAATTAATTCGTTCGCCCGAATTAAAATCCAATTTTAATTCCGCTTTGAAATCCGATTTCATTTAATATATCTAATATATTATTTAATCGATTAATTCCAAATTAATCGTTCTCTCTCTTCAATCCCAATTTTATCCCAGATAAATTCTTGTCGTAATTAATCCTAGATTAATTTTCTCTCTCATAATTAATCCCAGATTAATTTTGTTCGAGTCAAATATCATTGGTGAATCTTTGGGATGCGACCCAAGAGATCCCTGGATATGTTGGCAGTAAATACGCTCATCGGACTATTCGAACACGTGCGTACCCGGTACCACATTCTTACCGATTTACAAGACATGGTTAGCTTCTAGCAAAGCACCGTGCCTACCCAATTCTCCAGAAATATTCTTCTACGGAATATAAGATCTTTGTCAGGCGTAGTATACAGAGTATTGCGCATTACGATCCAGTATCAGATGTCACATGCTAGGCCTGGGGCTGGAGTTGTGTCTGCCCCGTACGAAGCATATATCGGATCACTAGCAACTAGTCTCTTTATGATCGGAAAGTCATGACCTAGTCATACTTTCCTGATGGTTATAGCACTATGGAGTACCAGTTCTGTATCCCTGCGTGATCATCATCTCCATATGACTGAATTGATACTTCCATCTTGACATCACACCCAATACACTACGATTCTCAATATACCCAGAAGAGGCGTACACAGAACCTGTTAAAGCCCCAGACGACCAAAACCAAAGTATACTAATTTTCACAAATATTAGCGATGCAAGTCTTAGGTTAAGACCAAAGTCATACTACCAATGGGATTCCGAGGGGTCTATCCAGAGCGAAGCTGTTCCCGTACCATCGGAAAATAGAACCTCCTATTACACTTGCATGAGTATCCAATACCCAAATATATGAGAACTATGTCGTTAAGCTTCCATAACGCGCACAAGTGTAATACAAGCCTATTCCGCATTATCGATGTCTAGTCTCGATAATACTACGACTAGGGATGTTTAATGATTAAACCTTACGTGAATTAATATTGTCTCATATCTTATTAATCTGATACTAATCATATGGACTTTTATCATTTATATATCCAGGTAATCCAATTACAAATGATAAAAGAGCAATTTCATTTGTCACATAGTTAATTTGTACAACAACTCCATGTTTTGTACAAATAGTGATGCTATGGGTCATAATTATCCAACACCACAAACTTCCTCCAATTTTAATTTAGGTGATGCAGCGGCATGAGCTGCTAGTTTCTCTGCATAATTTTCGAAAGCTTCATCCACTGACATTTTTGGGAGTAGAGTCCTCCCCTAACCACTGCGGATTTTTTGAGGAGTCGGATCGTATATGTACTGCTTTGGGATGCTCACCGAAGAGGGCAGTAGAGCTAGTCAGTTTTTAGTTGAGAGATGTAGCCAACACTTGGTTCATGGTTTTTCGAGACAGTCGATGACATGGTGCTCCCCCATTGATGTGGGCTGAGTTTGGTTTGGCATTCTTGTCGTGATTTCTACCACAGAGTATTAGAGACGACAGAGCTAGAGAGTTTAAGTAGTTGATTCAAGGGGATCAAATGACGGTGTCTCAATATGATATATAGTTTACCCGATTGTCCTAGTACGCCCCATATTTGGTTAGCACCGAAGAGATGAAGGTGAAGAGATTTGTTAACGGGCTTCAGGATTAGCTATTCAGGTCCATCCACTTTACGGAGACCACCACATATACTGAGGTTTTGGATGCTGCTCTCCGATTTGAGGCGCGAGTTAGGGAGATAAAGGCAGAAAGAGAGTCTCGGAAGAAGCCAAGATCTGAGGAGAGAGTTAGGCCACAGCAGGGTGGTCCGAGTAGACAGTAGCAGATGTCCGCCCCTCCCACTACACAACGAGATATGGGCCCGACTCAGGGAGGTCCAAATCATAGGCCTACTCAGAGTGCTACCTCTCATGCAGTTTCTTCTCCGTAAGTAGCCCAACCAGGCAGAGTCACCCATTATGTATGACATGTGGATGACCTCATTCAGGAACTTGTATACTAGGGAACAAATGTTGTTATCGATGTGGAGTTCACTCATTCTTACGAGAAGTATATGAGTATATACCTTTACACCTCTGGATGCTCAAGCATATAATGCAATTGTCACAGGTATAGTACTAGTTGGTTCAGTGCATGCTAGAGTATTTTTTGATTCAGGCGCCACTCATTCCTTTATATCACCGTATTTTATGGCATACATGGGTAGAGATACAAAGCCATTAGATTCACCTTTCATCATAGTACACTAGTAGGAGATCCTATATAGGTTACACAGGGAGTGAAGGCTTGTCCAGATGATGTTGATGGACACACATATTACGTTGATTTGGTAGTGTTGAGCATTTTGGGTTTTGATGTCATTTTGGGGATGGATTGGTTGTCTACGCATCATGCGGTATTGGATTACCGGGAGAAGGCGATTAACTTGCATACTCTTGATCAATCAGTTAAAGTTTATCAGGGGGATATGAGTGTAATACCTCATAATTTGATATCGGCGATGCAATCGTTTAAGCTTATTCGAAAGAAAAACATGAGTTACTTGGCTTATGTGACAGATAATAGAGTGAGAGAAAGGAACATTGAGCAGATTATGGTGGTAAGAGAGTATACTGATGTTTTTCAGATGAGTTGCATGGATTACCGCATGATAGAGAGATTGAGTTCTGTATAGATATAGTACCAGACATGCAACCTATATCGCTTCTTCCATATAGAATGGCCCCTGCAGAACTCAAAGAATTGAAGGCACAATTGCAAGAGTTGTTGGATAAGGGTTTCATTGACCCCAGCGTGTCCGCGTGGGGTGCTCCAATATTATTTGTAAGAAAGAATGATGGAACACTTCAATTGTGTATAGATTACTGACAATTGAATAAGGTAACAATCAAGAATAAGTATACGTTACCAAGAATTAATGATTTGTTTGATCAGCTACAGGGGGCACAATGCTTTTCAAAGATTGATCTTCGATCAGGGTATCATTAATTGAAGATTAGGAAGAGTGATGTCCCGAAGACAGCCTTTCGGACTAGATATGGACATTACGAATTCTTAGTAATGTCGTTTGGCTTGACTAATGCCATTGTGGCCTTCATGGATTTGATGAATAGGGTATTTAGACCCTTTCTAGATCAATTATGATAGTCTTCATTGACTATATTATGGTGTATTCACATAGTGAGCAGAAGCACGCAGAGCACTTACACATGATACTGCAAACATTGAGGGAACTCAAGCTGTTTGCCAAGTTCTCTAAGTGCGAGTTTTGGCTGTCTAGTGTTGTATTTCTAGGGAATGTATTATCAAAAGAAGGAATCAGTGTAGACTCTCAGAATATTGAAACTATTCAAAATTGGCACCGACCTACCAATGTAACGGAGATTCGTAGCTTCATCGGTTTAGCATGATATTTCTTAGAGAATTTCTCTAAAATAGCTACTCTGTTAACGCGACTGACCCAAAAGAATGTAAATTTTGAGTGGTTCGATGCTTGTGAGAAGAGTTTCCAGGAACTTAAATGGTGATTGACTGCCGCTCCTGTTCTAGCCCTGTCGACGGGATCAGAAGGGTTTATGGTGTATTGTGATGCTTCTAGAGTAGGATTAGGATGCGTGTTGATGCAGAAAAGGAAAGTTATTGCCTATTCCTCTAGGCAGTTAAAGCCCTATGAATAGGATTATCCCACTCATGGGATGGTAGCGATAATTTTTACCTTGAATAGATGGCAGCATACTTGTACGGTGAAAAGTTTGAGATTTTCACTGACCACAAGAGTCTCAAGTATAGTAAAAAGGATCTTAAATTGAGATAGAGGCGATGGATTGAGTTACCGAAGGATTATGATTGTTCGATCCAGTATCACCCTGGCAAGGCTAATGTGGTAGTAGACGCCTTAAGCAGAAAATCCATGGGAAGTTTAGCTCATTTACCGAATGAGAGGTGGCATCCAACTAGACAAATGCAAAAGTGTATTCTAGATGGATTGAGTTTTCAAGTAACAACTCATAGAGCATTACTGGCACAAATTCAGGTCCGATCAACCTTAATGGATGAGATCAGAGTTGCCCAAGAAGCAGACCCTCGAATCCAGCAGATTAGGAGCAAACTAGAGTAAGGCGTGGATTAGGAATTTCATATAGATAACGAAAATATCCTTAGGAAGCAACACAAAATTGTTGTTCTCCCAGTCTAAGAGTTAAGATGTTTATTGTTGGAAAAAGTTCACGCCTCATCCTATACCATGCATCATTGAATTACTAAAATGTACCATGATCTTAAAGATGTCTATTGGTGGGACGGTATGAAGAATGATGTAGCATAGTTTGTTGCTAAATGCCTTACTTGCAGCAAGTTAAAATAGAACATCAGTGGCCAGCAGGGAAGCTTCAAAGCTTAGTTGTGCCTGAATAGAAATGGGAGAAGATTACTATGGATTTTGTTGTTGGGCTTCTATGTACCTCAAATGGATATTACTCTATATAGGTGATTGTGGACATGTTAACCAAGTTTGCGCATTTTCTGCCAGTAAAGATAAATTATACAGCAGCCCAGTATGTCAGATTATTTTTGGATGAGATATTATCGTGGCATGGTGTACCTATCTCGATGATCTCTAATCGAGGTTCCTAGTTCACCTCCAAGTTTTGACAGTCATTTCAAGAAGCTTTGGGTTCCTTGCAACACTTTAGTATGACTTTCCACCCTCAAACGGATGGTCAGTCAGAATGGATCATGCAGATTCTGGAGGACATGTTACGATCCTGTGTGATCGATTTTGAGGGTAGTTGGTGTTGGAAAATTATGACCTATATCATCACTATTTGTAAAAGACATTGTGTTTTTGTACAAATTAACTATGTGACAAAAGGAATTGCTATTTTATCATTATGTAATTGGATTACTTGGATTATTAATGATAAAAGTCCATATGGTTAAATCAGATTAATAAGATATGAGATAGTATTAATCCACGAACAGTTTAATCATTAAATATCCATAGTCGTAGTATTATCGAGACTGGACATCGATAATGCAGAATAGACTAGTATTACACTTGTGCGCGTTATGGAAGCTTAACGACATAGTTCTCATATATTTAAGTATTGGATACTTTTGCAAGTGTGATAAGAGGTTCTGTTAGCCGTTGGACCGGGAACAGCTTCAATCTGGATAGACCCTTCGGAGTCCCATTGGTATTATGACTATGTGTCTATGGGAATCCAAATCAGGGTAGGTGTATGTGATTTTTAACTTGAGACTTGCATCGCTATTACTTGCGACAATCAGTTTGCTTTGATATTGTTCATTTGGAGCTTTAACAGGTTCTGTGTATGCCTCTGCTGGGTTTACTGAGAATCGTAGTGTATTGGGTGTGATGTCAAGATGGGAGTATCACTTCAGTCATATGGAGATGATGGTCACACAAGATACGTTACTAGTACTCTTAAATGCTGCAACTATTAGGATTGTATGACTAGGTCATGACTATCCGATTACAAAGACTAGATATGCGGGATCCGATATATGCTTCGTACGGGGCAGAAACAGAGCCAGCCCTAGGCCTAACATGTGACATCCGATACTGGATCATATTACGTATTACATTTGTATACTACGCCTGATACAGATTATATATTCCTCGTTGAATATTTCTGGAGAATTGGGTAGGTACGGTGCTTTGCTAGAAGCCAACCATGTCTTGTAAATCGGTGAGAACGTGGTACGGGGTTTGCACGTGTTCGGATAGTCCGATGACCCTATTTACTGCCAACATATCCAGGAATCTCTTGGGTCCCTTCCCTAAGATTCACCAATGACATTTGACTCGAATAGATTAATCTGGGATTAATTATGAGAGAGAAAATTAATCTGACATTTGGCAGAAGGCTTCTGGAGGTGTGAAGAAGAAAAGGAAAAAGGGCAAGGCTAAATCTTAAAGTCTTTTGGGAAGACAAATGACAAATCCCATGATGTCTGCCTACACTGTGGCAAACGGGGTCACTGGAAGCGTGACTACCGTGAGTACAAGGCGGACTTGAGGGAAGCGAAGGCGGGCAAGGCTCCGGCTTCATGTATGTTTGTTATTGAAATAAACATGTCCACTACTGGTTTTAAAAATTGGATTTTTGATTCTGGATGTGGTACTCACATATGTACTGATGTGCAGGATCTGCAGATTAGCAGGAGACTGACTTTAGGAGAGATTGACCTACGAGTCGGAAATGGGACGAGAGTCGCTGTTTTGGCCGTTGTCACCTATGTTTTGAATCTGCCATTGGGGCATGTAATTACATTAGGTGACTGTTATTTTGTACCTAGTTTGACTAGAAACATCATCTCTGTATCTTATTTAACCCGATGCGGGTATACCTTTGTATTCTGGAACACTGGGTGTTTTGTATATAAATATGATATTTTGATATGTACAACAGATGTTAATAATGGTCTTTATATTTTGAATATAAATGAATCTCAAACATATAACATGACAAACAAAAGGCTCAAATTGAGTAACACATATGAGACTTATTTGTGGCATTGTCGTCTGGGACACATTAACAAGACTCATATATCCACTTTTTTGAAGAATGGATACTTGGATGGATTTGATCCTAATTCATATGATGTCTACGATTCTTGTTTGTTAGGCAAATTGCCTAAAACACCTTTTAGTGGTAAGGGTGTACGTGCCACCGAGCTGTTAGCCTACGTTCATAGTGATGTATATGGGCCCATGTCTAGCCAGGCTAGAGGTGGATATGAATACTTCGTAACCTTTACAGATGATGCATCCCGTTATGGTTATGTGTATCTTATGAAACACAAGTCAGAAACTTTTGAGAAATTCAAAGAGTTTCGACACGAAGTAGAAAAACAGACCGACAAAAGTATTAAAACATTACGGTCGGACCGTGGTGGAGAATACTTAAACAATGAGTTTCAAAATTACTTAAAAGAATATGGTATTCTTTCACAATGGACTCCTCCCAGAACACCTCAATTGAACGGCGTGTCCGAATGGAGAAACCGAACTTTGTTGGACATGGTAAGGTCAATGATGAGTCACACCGAGCTACCAATTTCCTTCTGGGGATACACATTAAACAGTGCAATACTTATTTTGAATAAGGTTCCGTCAAAGTCTGTTGGACATACTCCATATGAAATATAGACAGAAAAGAAACCTGGTTTCTCATTCCTGAGGATTTGGGGATGTTGGGCATATGTTAAACGTTTGAATGGTACCAAACTAGAACCCAAATCGGATAAGTTCCTATTTGTAGGTTATCCTAGGGAAACCAAAGGATATTACTTCTATAACCCACAAGAGAAAAAAATATTTGTTGCTCTTCATGCAGTTTTCCTAAAAAATGAATTCATAAATGCAGTGATAAGTGGGAGGAAAGTAGAATTCGATGAAAATCGGAGTGATACTGTTCCTGGCACCGACCTCCTCACGAAATACCAACAGTCTATCAGGGATGTGACTATTCCACAATCTCCTAATACAAAAGAACCGCGTAGGTCGGAGAGAGTCAGAAAACAACTCGAGAGGTATGGGTTTCTGATCTCACCTCATGTAGACATTAATCGTATTGAGGAAGATGAACCTGGTACGTATGAGGAAGCGATACAATGTATCGACTCTGCTTTATGGCAAAAGCCATGAAGTCTGAAATGGATTCCATGTATACCAACCAAATTTGGACACTGGTTGATGCACCAGAAGGCATTAAGCCTATTGGTTGTAAATGGATCTTCAAGAAGAAGACAGACATGGATGGCAACATACAAACGTAAAAAGCTAGGCTTGTAGCGAAAGGGTATCGTCAATGACATGGTGTCGATTACGACGAAACATTTTCACCTGTTGCCATGATGAAATCCATTCGGATAATGCTTACTATTGCTGCATATTTCGATTATGAAATATGGAAGATGGACGTCAAAATCACTTTCCTTAACGGAAAACTTTTGGAGGATGTTTATATGCAATAACCTGATGGTATTGTCGTGCCAAAACATGCAAACAAGGTTTGCAAGTTAAACCGATCCATTTATGGATTGAAGCAAGCATTGCATTATTGGAACCAACATTTTGATGAGATCATAAAAGAATATGGTTTCATTCAAAACGAAGATGATTCTTGTGTATATAAGAAGGTTAGTGGGAGCGCATTGACATTCATTGTCCTATACGTTGATGATGTATTGCTTCTTGGCAATGACATTCCCTTGCTACAATCGGTGAAAGCTTGGATTTCATTAAATTCTCCATGAAAGACTTGGAAGAAGCAGCCTTTATTCTGGGAATAAGGATCTACCGGGATAGATCTAGAAAGCCACTTGGACTCTCCCAGAGCTCATACATTGACAAAGTGTTGAAGAGATTCAGTATGGATCAGTCCAAGAGGGGGATGCTTTCGGTGCAATGAGTCGGATCCCGTATGCTTCCGCAGTCGGATCGATCATGTACGCCATAATATGTACGCGACCTGATGTCTCGTATGCTTTGAGCATGTGTAGTCGCTATCAGGCTGATCAAGGTGATGGTCACTGGATTGCTGAAAGAACATCCTTAAGTATCGTAGATGAACTAAGGATGCTTTCTTAGTCTCAGGTAAATGAGAACTTGAGGTGACTGGGTTCCCCGATGCAAGTTTCCAATAAAGACGACTGTAAGTCGCAATCAGGGTACATATTTTTTTTGAACAATTGAGCAGTGAGCTGGAAATCTTCAAAGCAAGAGACTGTTGCCGATTCAACAACAGAAGCGAAATATATTGTTACAGCTGAGGCAGTAAAAGAAGCAGTTTGGATCTTTAAAAACTGCAGCTATCAGAATTATATGACTAGGTCATGACTATCCGATTACAGAGACTAGATACGCGGGATCCGATATATGCTTCGTACGGGGCAAACACAGAGCCAGCCCTAGGCCTTGCATGTGACATCCGATACTGGATCGTATTACGCATTACATTTGTATAATACGCCTGATACAAATTATATATTCCTCGTTGAATATTTCTGGAGAATTGGGTAGGCACGGTGCTTTGCTAGAAGCCAACCATGTCTTGTAAATCGGTGAGAACGTGGTACGGGGTACGCACGTGTTCGGATAGTCCGATGACCGTATTTACTGTCAACATATTCAGGAATCTCTTGGGTCGCTTCCCAAAGATTCACCAATGACATTTGACTCGAATAGAATTAATCTGGGATTAATTATGAGAGAGAAAATAAATCTGGGATTAATTACGACAAGAATTTATCTGGAATTAAATTCGCATAGAAGAGAGAACGCGATTAATTTGGAATTAATCGATAAAATAAATTTAATAGTTAAATTGGATTTTTCTATTTAATTTATTTATTTGGACTAAAATAATATAGTGGATATATTAATTGAAATTGGATTTCAATACGGAATTAAAATTGGATTTTAATTCAAGCGAACGTATTAATTTGGAATTAATTCGTAAGCGACTATCGTAATAATTTTGGGAGGCATAATTATTAATTAAATTGGATTTAATTATTAAGCGACGGAAAATTCATTTAATCGGATTAAACAAACCCGGGCCTAAAGTCGTGTTGTGTAAGCCAACTTAAATTTGGAATTTAAAGTGGTGAGACCCACTTTACTTACATCACTTGTCACAAAGTTGATGGAATTAGTTGGGCTTATTTAATGTAAAGTATTTAACAACAAACCAACCAAGTTTGGAACTTGAACTATTCATCTTTTCTCTTTCATGTAAATGTCGTGAGCCTCTTTCTCCTTGTTAGAATTTTTGCTTCAAAAATTCATCAAGCTAGCACTTGGAGAGTTGGATTAAGGTGATATGGAAACTCATCCAAGGGTTTGGAACTCATCTTAAAGCTTGGAGCTTCACCTTTCAAAGGATTTTTTGAAAATTCTCAACCGATCAATGTAAGTATTTCCGCAACTTACTTGTTATATTCACACACAAATCATTCCTTAGAGATCTTGTGGCATGTGTAGGACACTAACAGATGGGACCAACAATTGCCACTTATTGAGTTTGCATATAACAACAGTTATCAGGCAAGCATTCAGATGGCCTCTTTCGAGGCTTTGTATGGTCGGAAGTGTAGATCCCCAGGTTTGAAACTGGGGAACAAAAGTTGCTTGGGCCTGATTCGGTACATGAAGCAGTAGAGAAAGTAAAGCTAGTTACAGAAAGGATGAAAACAGCTCAGTGTCGCCAGAAAAGTTATACAGATCGTCGGAGGAGAGACTTGGAGTTTCAGGTAGGAGACTCAGTGTTCTTGAAAGTATCTTATTTTAAAGGATTAATGAGATTCAGCAGGAGGGGTAAGCTCAGTCCTAGATGTGTCGGGCCATTTCAGATACTTCATAGAGTTAGATGGAGAGCATATGAGCTGGCGCTTCTTCCCAACATGGATGGGATACATCATGTGTTTCATGTATCTATTTTACGCAAATACTTGCATGATGAGTCTCTTATATTGGAGCCCCAAGCAGTTGATGTTCGCCAAGACTTATCCTATCTAGAGCAGCCAGTAGTATTAGTGGATAGAGAGGTGACGAAACTATAATCTTGATAGATTCCCTCAGTCAATATGGTTTGGCAACACCACAAGGGACAATAGTCCACATGGGAGCCAGAAGAAGCCATGAGGGAGCAATATACCCAGCTACTTACAGAAGAAGGTACGCTTCATACCTTTAGGTGTGTTGATTCGAGGATGAATCTTCTTAAGAGGGGAAAATTATAACGACATGAAATTTCATAACTCAACTAGAATAGTAACTTGGCGACTTTGATAAAAATTTTCCCTCGAGCATTAGCGGAAATTTAAGGGATGACTTAGTAGGGCAACTTTAAGTCAAGCCCAACTAGCTTTATTATAACATATGGGCCATAATTAAATTAGGATGAGTTTAGCCCAAATCAAGGCCCATAAAGAATCCTATATTTGATCCAAGTCCTCCAAATTCAAGAGAAATCCAAAATATTCAAGACTTTTCTCTTCATTTATTCTAAAATTTAAAAGAGTTAAAGACAAAAGAGAAAGAAATAACAAAATCATTCATTTCTACCCCCCTTAGTCGAAAATTTAAGGAGAGAAAAAAAAGAAGATTTACATTTTTCCTAGTAAAACAATTCCAAGATAATTCAAAGTAATCCATCACCAAACAAGTTTAGGAAGAAGGAAATGAAGGCTTGAACACATATTTGGTGGAAGATTGTCATTGTTTGAGATAAGGGAAATTTTGACCCAAATCTTCATCTATTGAGTTTTGGTGATTTGATGATTGTGGAATGTTGTTGGCTTGAGTTTGATAATATAAAAGTGGTTATTGAGTGAAAAATGAAATGCTTTGTGAAACCACCAAATTGTGAAGTCTTTAGGCATGGAACTAAGTTGAAGTTATGGAACGAATGTGAGATGATGTTAGTGTTGGGGTTGGTGCTCAGAGCGCCAATTCCTGATTGTATTTCTTTATGAATACTACTGTAAAACGTTTTATTATGAATAATACAAGCAGTTTCTATAATATAAAATATCTTTTAATATGTTAAAGACGTATTTGACCTTAGGATGACTAGTCATGATACTGTTGCAAAAGCGTCGCAACTGACATTGAGTTGTATCATAACGTTGTCATTCTTAGACAGTTCCTGGTCAAGGTTTACACTACTTGGTCATAAAGTAAACCCATTGAGACCGGTACATGTCGTATACTGGAATATATGATTCTAATGGTTTCTTAATGAACCATGAGTATTGGGGACTCGTATAGACGTGTAGGTGTTTATAGTGGATAAACACTGAATGACTCACCGAAGATTCTTAATGGATGGTACACCAACGTCAATAAGAATCTTCTCGGGTTGAGTAGCATTTGTGATTCTTCGACTTGAGATACCACTGTGGGCATATTAGACATCTTCCACAGTTAGATGGCAGTCATGTCACCGATCTATTTAGATCAGACCTCCACCTGTTCGTTGGGTGTGGATAGATCCTTAAGGTATCCTGTGTGTGTCGAGATAGGATCCGTCAGTTCTGTGTACAGAGCATAGGTAGTCCATTTATGATTAGCAATTAGATACAAACCATGGGCCCGTGGTACATTTTAAAAGTCAGTTTTAAATGTTCTTTTTGAGATTGCTAATAGAGACGTCGATGTGATAGTCTCTATAGAGATTTGACGTTTACATCTATATCTCTGGGATATATCCGGATACCTGTGACGGAGGAATTATACATATGCCATGACCTCGACCTGTATGATTTAGCGAGATTATCTGTGGTCGTCATAATTTACGGGTGGGTAAATTATGGACACGAAATTGGATTTCGTTACGGATATGCCTAAATCTAGAGAGTCTCATTAATGAAATATACTCGTACAGCACTAGGGCAACATTTATAAATAATATTGATTATTTATAAGTCGTTTAAAGATTAAACGCAAAATACATGTGAAGGGACTCAATAGTCATTTCCTAATTTTTATGTATTTGCATTTAATGTTAGATTTTATCAAATACACATTAATTAATTGTCAAATTGAGATATTTGACTAATATCATAAATATATATATGTATTTGATATTTAATGTAAATATAATACATATATTTAATATATTTATATTTAAATAATTATTTAATTATTTAATTGTTAAATAATTAAATAATTAAAAATATAAATATCCTAAGTTGTGATATTTTAG
Source organism: Zanthoxylum bungeanum (assembly GCA_019454045.1). NCBI lineage: Eukaryota > Viridiplantae > Streptophyta > Magnoliopsida > Sapindales > Rutaceae > Zanthoxylum > Zanthoxylum bungeanum. Next base: position 51,734 of record SKCR01000763.1, read on the forward strand.
AAGATGCTTTAAGTTACAATTTTTGACTTGCTTTATTTCATTAAAGTTGTAATGATTCAAGTAAACAAGTTGACGAGTTGGCTTTAATGAAACAATTGATAATATCTTGATATTTTCCTTATACCAATTTCGGCCAAGGCTAAGGAAGGAAGTATAAATTGTTTTGTTTTCATTTTAGGGTTTCATAAGTTAAAACACACAAAATAAACATAAAAGAAGTTGAGAGAAAATGCAAGAAGGCTAAAGAAGAAAGGCTTGAAAAGCATTGTTTTTATAAGTTTTTCTTTTAAACCTTCAACATGAAAATTGTTTCTATCAAGCTTAGCATCATTTTGTGTTGCTTTGATGTTCTTTCTACTCTTATAATTTGTGTTTATTTGGTTGAGAACTTGTATGAAATATTGATGCATGTAAGTAAGCTTTAAATGGTTTAAAAGGCTTACTTTAGATTCTTTGAAAATCAAAGTTACCATTATAGAGTTAGTAAGCCACTCCTTGGTGACCTAGAATTGTTCTAGAGTTATTTCAAAGTGGTGAGGCTTGTTTGGTGAAGTATTGAATAGATGTAAGTGTAGGATTTTAAAGATTTGGTGAAATTGGACAATTTGATGAAATTGAAAACTTAGGCTTCATAACCCTCTCCAAATTTGGGGCTTTTCATATATGTGATGTATTATGGAGTGTATATGATGCATGTAAAATTTTAGGTTGATTGGATTTGATCTTGGAATATTTTTAACTGAAGGGACCAAATTACAATTAATTAAAAAATTTGGAGGGCTCACGACATTGGACCAAAAAATGGGGATTTGTGTGAAATCTGATTTTGATGCATTAGATGTGTTGAAAAATATTTTAGAAATGATTTAGAATCATCCAAAATGTATTTGACAACTTTTGGACTAAAATGATCAATTTACAAAGTTTTAAGACAATTTGGTAATTACCAAGAAATTTGATCTCTTGTGTGATTTTTCAAAATTTGATAATTGTATGATTAAATTAATAAGTTTATTTAATTGATCCGAGAAAAATTTTGAAATCAGAAAATTTCGATTTTCCACTATTCCGCTGCGTTACAGGATTTCCGCCATAAAACCCCTACAGTTAGAGGGTGATGATGATGATATTTTGCAAACTTGTTGTTGTTATGAATTGAGTGGTATTGTAGAATTTGATAGTGAAGATGGAAAATCGGTGATGGCCTTGAAAGTGATCTATCATCGCGACGCTAAGCTCTTGGAGTCGTGATGCAAACTGGGAAGTTGCTCGCTGTTTCAGTTCTGGAATGTGAGCATCGTGATGCCTATGGGCCAACATCGCGATGCGAAAACAGAGGAAGCTCACTACCTCGGTTCTGTTTTGTGAGAGTCATGACGTTTAACCCTTAGCGGCGCGATGCATATGGAGTCACAACGCGAATTATCAAGTGCTCACTGCATCAGCTATTTGTGTGGGCGTCGCGACACCCATGGGCCAGTGTCGCGACGCGTGACCATATTTTCCAAGATCAATTTTATCTATTTCAGTTTCATCGTAAGTAGTTAGAGGGCACCCTAAAGGTCTCGTATAAGAGTATATACGCGTTATATCATCTTATAAGCATAAAACATCAATCATGCATTATATTTTCTTTCTTATCAATTACAAGAAACTAATGATTTCTTTGATATTAAATCGACATCAAGGCACTCGGAGATCACCCATGCCATGGACTACACCCGAATTACCATAGTAATGTGAGTGAACCATTTTCTAAAATTGTATTTACTTAGATATTTTTGAATTGAAACTTAGTCAAAGTTTTATTATAGTTATTTTATGATTGATGATGTTTTGGAAAGATTGATTTCAAAAGATTGAGTTTTATGATATTTGGAGGCATGTGGGATGATGAGTGGAAAATATATCAAAATTTACTGCCAATTTTACTTATTTTTTTGTGTAGTTTCTCAAGTTTTGTTAATATTTTGATGTATTTTGTGTTATTTTGTAGATAAATAAGATTTCGGGACTCAATGGAATCAAATCGGGGCCAAAATGGCGAAAAATGAATGAAAAAAGGGCAAAATGAGAATCTAATGTTCACGCGTCGCGACACGAAACCTTATATACGTTGCGACGCTCCTCAATTATGCAGCCTGTAGACATGTATCATCACTTACGTCATCACTGCGTCATCACTGTAGCACGCGTCAAGACGCCCAAGCCTCCACGTGTCGCGACGCCAACATAATAATTTAGTTTGCCGACAGCCGCCATCTACTGTATCGCACGTCGCGATGCGGAAGACTTTGCGCGTCGCGTCGCGACCTATTTTTGTAGCCTATAAATAGAGGCTGAAATCAAAGGAATTCTTCATACTTTCTTATGGGGAATTTCCTTAGAATACTAATAAGAGAGTATCTTGTTTGTTTAATTTCAATTTTCTTGTATTTAATTTTTATATTAGTATTAAAATTTTATTTGTTTTACTTAAAGCATGAGTAGGTAACTTCTTGCTGCTGGGGTGAAATATGAAACTTTATTATTATAATTTAGATTAATCTCCATTATTTTATAATATATAAATTATCTTAAAACCTGATTTAATTGGATACCGCCTTTATGGTTGGTTGGACTTAATTATAATAATTTTAACTCAACTTAATTGGATACCGTCTTTATGGTCGGTTGGAATTAATAAAATCTGTCTTAATCAAGATACCGCCTATATGGTCGATTGGTAATATAATACAAATTTATTTATTATAATAAGGGAGATTTCTAGATTTGAAATAATAAAAGTGGATCCCCAAACCCAGTATTTTATTTCATTGTTGTAATTTTTACTTTTTAGTTTTCAACTTGTTTTATGATGTTTAGTTAATTTTTATCTTTAGTAGTTCTAGATATGTGTTGTAACTAAATACGTTGTCTAGGGTTGTGATGTAAACCAATATCAACGATTTAATAAGTTGACTTTTCTTATGTATTGTGTGATGTTTTGGTTTATTTATTGAGTTTAGTTCTTAATGCTTCTTGTTGATTGGCCACTAATAAGATTGATTAGGTAAACTTAAAATGAACTTGGAAAAGGGATTTTAGGTTTAGCCGTAGACTCAATAGCTCACGATCTCACATTCACCTTAGAGATTTCCTTCCAGGATAGGAATATACCTGTCGGGCCTGGGTAGCCTTAATTGGAAATTAAACTTAATGAATTTGGAGTTTCTTAATTAATATAGGAATATAGTTAATTGGGTTACTTTGGGTGTTTGCATCTGACCATCAGAAGAGGCTTTTACATAACTTCATGTTTCAGGTTAATAAACTGACATATTACATAAGTATAAGATAATCAACTCATCTTTAGAAGAATAATGGTAGGATTCACAACCCTGGATCTTTTCATATCATTAATTAATCTTGAAATCTACCTTAGTTTTATTTACTTGTTTGTTTTAGATAAAAATCACCATCCAACCAAAAATCGAATCAATTAGATACTCATAGATATTTAGCTTCATAAATTGATAGTATAGGTATTAAGTCCTAATGGGATCAATATATTTTATACTACTTGAGTGATACGTGCGCTTGCATAACATGAGTGATTTCACTGATCAATTTTTTGGCGCCGTTGCCGAGGACTTATTTTCTTGTGTTATTAATTTTAAGGTTAGATACTTTACTTGTATCTAATTTATTTTTACTTATTATTTTTATTTTCTTGGTTTCAGGTTCTCAAACACTATATGAGAAGAAGCAGAAGCTTTGAAATCCGTCCACTTGACTCAGAAATTGAATGAACTATCAGACAGTTGAGAAGGGAAAGGCAAGAAGATCAAGAAGCACTGATCAACATGAACGATCAAGAACCTGAACCTTTGGAAGTTGCACCACCAATTCTCATTCGAGACAGAACAATTTCGGTGGTTGACGGCTTCATTTCATGCATTGTACATCTACCATTGCCTACAAATATGTGTGACATCAAAACATCATTCAAATGATACAATAATAACTTCAGTTTGGGGGAAGTGCAACTGAAGATCCTAATGCCCACATCAGCAACTTCCTAGAAGTCTATGGCGCATTCAATTACAACCGAGGGGCAGAAGAAGCAATGCGCCTGTGAGTATTCCCTTATTCCTTGAAAGTCAGAGCTAAGACTTGGCTCCATTCATTACCAGCAGGTTCCATAACCACTTGGAACAATCTTGCCACCAAATTCCTTGCAAAATACTTTCCCTTAGCCAGAACAACAAAGTTGAGAAATGACATCACATCTTTTGTGCAATATGACTCAGAATCCCTCTGTGAAGCATGGGAAAGATAAAAGGAATTGCTTCGAAAATGTCCTCACCATGAGATTGCAAAGTGGCTACAAGTCCAAACCTTCTACAATGGGCTTTCTAGATTGATGAAGAACACAGTAGATGTTGTTGTTGGAGGAGCATTAATGGCAAAAGGAGAAGATAAAGTTTTTGACGCCGTTGCCGGGGATCGAACCCGGGTCACCTGCGTGACTGGCAAGAATACTTACCACTGTAATGTTAGGATTGGTGCTCGGAGTGCCAATCCGGATCATATTTAGGTCTGATTCATGAATACAAACAATTTCTTTTTCCATAATATTACTTATTTATGGTAGCACCTCTTGTTTTTATATACGTATTCGATCTAATTACGATTAGAATGAAACTAAATCTGATTTAGTGATACGTATATATTAGACAAAGACCCCAAGATTTACAATGTAGTGCGCATTTACAACATAGTTTGTAATTGACATTGGGAAGCATCACTATAAGTTGTATATTCTCAAATAAATTTTCTGGTCAAGATTTACTAACACGGGTCGGTTATTAAAATCTGCTGAGACTAGTACATATCATATATCGAGACTTGGTCCGATGGTTTATCCCAATGAACCATGAGTCTTAGGAGACTCATATAGACGTATATGTGTTTATTTGATAAACACTGAACGACTCACCGAAGATTTCATAATAGATGGACACCAACATCAATAGGAATCTTCTCGAGTCGAGTAGCATAGTTTTCCTTCGACTTGAGATACCACTGTGGATATATGAGTTATCCTCCACACTTTGATGGTAGTCACGTCACCGATCTATTTAAATCAGACCTCCGTCTGTTCGTTGGGTATGGATTGATGCTCATGATATCCTGTGAGTATCAGATATAATCTATCAGTCTTGTGTATATGGCATATGTACCATCTATGTATTTGCGATCTAGTAAATCCATGGTCGTGGTATACTTCAGAAGCGAGTTCCGAGTGTTATTTAGAGATCGTAAATTTAAAAGTCGACTATATTATACCTTAGGGATTTGAAGTTCTTATCTATATCCCCGGTATAATATTGATAGCCTGTGATGGAGGGATTATACATATGCAATGACCCCGACTTGCATAGTTTAGCGAGATTATCTGTGGTCATCATAATTTATGAGTGGGTGAATTATGTACATGAAATTGGATTTACTGACGGATAAACCTAAACTTAGAGAGTCCCACAATATGAAGTGTACTCGTTGAGCACTTGGGACATGCGTTATGAATAATATAGATTATTCATAACACTTCATCGGATTAAATGAGTTAATTCGAATCGTTTAAACTGTTAAACGAAATTACATGCATTAGGGGCATTTCAGTCATTTGATAATTAATGTGTATTTATATTTGATACAAAATTTAATTTGATACATATTAATTATTTCTCAAATGAGATTTTGACACATGCCATTAATATATGTATTTGTTATTTAATGTAAATAAAAATACATATATAATAATAATCACATTAATTAATTATTTAGATGTTTAAATGTTAAATATCTAGATAATTAAATTATGCAATATGTTTGATTATTATTGGTTACATGTGGCATGATTTTATTAAGCTTAAAGTTTACAAATTGGATTTTTTAAATTAAAGGTTATTATTATTAATTAATTAGATTAATTGACCAAATAACCAAAATACCATTCTTTAAACACCCTAAGTCGGTTTTGGCTTGCTTTATAAAGTGGAAAATTTTATTTTCTCATTTCATAACCTCCCATATCCGAAACCCATCTAAAAGAAAAGCTCCCAAATTTTCTTGAAGAGTCAAGGAAGAAAGTTAAGAAATTCAAGAAAAAAGTTTAAGGAAATTACAAGATTTGGAGGTAATCTTCAATAATCTTAAACTTAGAAAGTTTTTTTCTTGTTCTTGAATATCTAGAATAGTTCTAGGGTTTCTTCCTTTCTTATATTTTGGGGCCTTTTGATTTGGAGAATGGATTTGGAGGCTAGATGCATGATATTAGTGTAAAATTGATTCAATTTTATCATTTGATGACTTGTTGCCTTTCTAGAGTGTTATGACCACTCTTGTAACTCCTAGAATTTTTCTTGAGTTCCTCATTTGTGGTGACTTTGTGTAGACACAGCGACGCGGTTCGGGCTCGCGGCCCGGTCGGGAGTACGGAGTAGCCCAGAGGGGACTAAACCGGAGAAATTAAATGGAGTCGCCACTCAGTGTGAACTGGGAAATGATTTAAGGCCGCACTCACCCCTCGCAAGTGAAGCCCTCAAACCATTGGGTTCAGAATGGTCCCTTACTTATGCCAATTGTAATGAAAAGATTTATACAATAGTATAACCAAGTCTTATGCAGCACATACAAGATAATTTAATCAACACACAAGTTTGCATACCCATGAACATAAGTAAAAAAATAAAGGCAAAGTGCATAATTCATAAATGTATTAAATAATGAAGCGCAAGAATGTAATTAATAGCAACTATAAAAGCATTAATAAAAATGGATAACTAGGTACATAATGCAGAAGAAATGGCCAAAGAAGCAAACATGCATGAAATGTGATGAAAATAAATATGTTTACTGTATGTGCGTTCGTCCAGCGTTCAGAAACACGTTCGAACGGTAAACGGAATACATGCGTTCGTGTAGCGTTTAGAAACGCGTTCGAACAAAAGTGAGACAGAATGTGCACGTTCGTTTAGCATCCGGAAACGCGTTCGAACGGGATAAGACATGATGCAAGATAAAACAGAATACAAGCACGTTCGAGTAGCGTTCTGTAACGCGTTCGAATGAAAATGAGACAGAATGTAGACGTTCGTGTAGTTGTAGGACACAGAAATCGGCGATACTACTCCAGGCTCTCGGCCCGGTTGGTAGTACGGAGTAGCCCACAGGGGAACTAAATCGGAGAAATAAAATGGAGTCTCCACCCAGTGTGAACTGGGAAAATGATTTAAGGCCGCACTCACCCCTCGCAAGGGAAGACCTCAAACCGTTGGGTTCAGAATGGTCCCTTACTTATGCCACTTGTAATGAACAGATTTATGTAATAACATAACTGAGTCTACGTAAGAATAACCTACATCTAAGTTTGCATATGACCTATGTCTAAGTTTGCATATAACTTATATCTAAGTTTGCATATAACCTATATCTAAGTTTGCATGCATAAAAGTAAGTCGGAATAACGGCAAGCACACAATCTCATGAATACATTAAATCGATAAGCATGGCAATGTAAATAAATAACAATCTAAATATAAACGTAGAAGAGACATAATTAAGTTCCTAATGCAAAAGAAATAACTAAATCATGCTTGGAAATAATCAACTAAATCATGCATAAAAATAACATACTAAACAACCTAATCATGCATAAAAGTAACATATTATTTCTAATAAACAACGAATGAACACAAATTCGGATGAAACGAAATATGAGTGTCTCTCAAGCGGTATATGGCATTGTATCCCGAGTGCAGACCGCACTACCGTCCATTCGGATTCAGCTACAGAATTTATGTCCGGGTTTCCATCCGATATACCACAAGAGATAACACATATTTCATTCATCACATGGCCACAACATACATGAATCTATTATACACATGCGGGGTGATAACAATAACTAACGGAAAGAAAGTGTGGGAATAAATGAAAAGGTGCCCTCAGGTCTAACCTCTTAAGTCGTCTTTTGGAAGTGTTACGTTTTTCGGAAGGGTTGATGCTCCGCAACTTTTCCGATTTACTGGTTCATTGTTTTCCTTCGTTGCCTCGCTGTTTGGGCTGCTGTTTTGCTCTGTTTTATGCGGTGGATGTGCAGTTTTTCTGGACTGGTTTGCGGGTTTAAAATTGCAGTTTTTCAAGGACTGTTTTCGATGAAAATGGGCTGTTTTTCATTGCATTTTTTCAGTGGTTTTAGGGGCTGAGTTTCGGTAATATAGGTTCAGTTGATTGGCTTTTTGTGGTGCGTGAGTGATTAAGGTTTGCGTGGCTGTTGAGGGGCGAGTGAGGTGGTTAGTTAGTGCGTGATGATGGTAAACGTGGCTAGTGGGCGCTGATTTGAGTGCGTTGAATGGGTTTTCTGTCAGTTTGTGAATGGGCTAGTCAGGGTGTCTTCGTGAATGTGTGTGTAAGGTTGTGTGTGCGTGAGTGAATGGCAATGTGTATGTTACGTGAGTGAGTGTTGTAGTTTGTGAGTGGTCTCCTAGGGTTTATTGGCTTGTTTGTTTCCGTGAATGCTAGGGGGTGAAGGGTTGGCTTATGCTTCTTTTTATAGGCAAGGGTTGGGGTTGTCCTTATGCGAATAAGGAAGGAATATTGTGTAATTATGGGGGGATATTTAGTTTGTGTATCATAAGGAGATGATCTCTTCAGTTTAGGAAGGTAATTTGATTTGATTTTATTTAGTTTAGGAATGTGGTTTAATTTAATTCGGAAGGTGATTTAATTTAATTAGGAAGGTGATTGATGAGATTTAATTTGAATCTTTTAATTTAGGCATGTGATTTAATTTAATTAGGAAGGTGATTTATGGGATTTTAACATGTTTTTAATGTGTTTGAATATTTTTGGATGTGATTTAATCGGCTTGGAGGCTTATGGGTGTGTAGGATGGCTAGTGTGTAGGTTTGGGCATGTGGTAGTTGGTGTGTGGGCTTAGTGTGTGGCTTGCGGGGTTTTGGGCTGAGTATAAATTTTAAAACAGAGATCCAACGAGCAAACCCGAAGCTAAGCAAACAAATTAACCCAACAAGGTATTGATCTTGAATTCCCTTCCGACGTCAGTTTCCCGCGGCTTCCACAACTTAAAAGGTAGTGCCTCCGTATGAGGCTCATCATCGGGACTTATATGCAAAAATACAGTGCTTACAGTCTCCCCCACTTTGATGGGACTTGTGCAGTGTGTGACAATGACAATTCTATCAAAGTTATGCAATGTATTTTTACTTACCTGGCTCGCCAGCTGCTGTCTGACTTGCCTGCTGCCTCGAACTGAAGTGATCTGGTGGTAGGGTGTTGCGACCCCTGAGGTTCATCCCTGCAAGATGATGCGATCTCTAGGAATCACTACCGGACTGAGTTGATAAGAGGTGGTCCATTCCCGAACCGAGTTGATAACGTGGGCCTCGGCCCTGAGATTCATTCCCAAAACTGCTGGTGAAATGGGCTTCGACCCTGGGATTCATCCCCCAAACTCTGATAATGTGGGCCTCGACCCCGGGATTCATTCCCAAAACTCTGATGATGTAGGCCTCGACCCTGGGATTCATTCTAAAACTCTGATGATGTGGGCCTCGACCTTGGGATTCATTCCCGGATTCATTCCAAAACTCTGACGATGTGGGCCTCGAACCTGGGATTCATTCCCGGATTCATTTGAAAACTCTGACGATGTGGGCCTCGACCCTGGGATTCATTCCAAAACTCTGACGATATGGGCCTCGACCCTAGGATTCATTCCCGGATTCATTCCAAAACTTTGACGATGTGGGCCTCGACCCTGGGACTCCTCCCCAGCCTCGACCCTGGGACTCATCCCCAAAACTAATGTTGATGTGGGCCTCGACCCTGGGACTCATTAATGAGTGGTAAATATATCACTTTTTCCCACTCATTTGACCTAATATTTTGTATAGTTTCTCGAGTTTTGTGAACGTTTTGATATGTTGTGTTGTTATTTTACAGATAAATAAAGTTTGGAAAGCATTGGAGGCAATTTGGGGAAAAACGGACAAAAATACGTCAACATGGATATTTTGGTCTTAAGCGCGTCGCGACGCTTAAGACTTGCTAGTCGCGACGCCTAGAATGCGCCGAAATTGCTAACGTGCGCCGGGTCCACAAATCAGAATCTGAGAAAAGTTTGACTTTGCTAAAATGCGCCGTGCCACGTGTCACCATCACAGCCGATCTGCTAACATGCGCCGTGCCACGTGTCAGCATCCTACGGTGCCGACAGTCACCATCGCCACGTGTGCCACGTGTCACTCCAGGTCATCTCCATGTCATCAGCCACGTCAGCAAGTCAACAAGTCAAATCGCCACGTGTCGTGCCACATCATCATCAGCCAATCAGGAAGTGACACGTGTCGCAATTCTACGGTGCCGACAGTCTCTTTCCCACGTGTCGCCACGTCACCGCCACGTCATCGTCACGTCAGCATCAATTATTGGATATCTTATCCTTATCTGACACGTGGCGGATAAGAATCTCAGCGACCAATCAGAAGCCGCCACGTGTCACAATAATTGAAGCCCAACCACTCTGCCACGTGTCACCTTATCAGCTTATCCAGAATCTTCAAACCAGCGAACCAGAGCGTGGCCACGTCGACAAACCTAGCGTAGCGACGCCAGAGGCCTTGGCGTCGCGACGCTGGAAGCCTACCGAGGCCTATAAATTGAGCTCGAGATTTCAGAATTCAGTGCATCTTCCTCTCTCTTTAATTCTTCTAAAGAGAGAGTTTCTCTCTCTAGATTCTTTAGTTTTTAGTTTTTTTTTTTTTAGTTTTGTAAATAATTTTAATTACGTCTTGTAATAATAGTAATTTAATTTTTACTTTTTATTTTTTACAGTTTTTACTATTCACCATGAGGAGGTAACTTCTCCAGCTAGGGTGAAAGGTAATTCTTTTACTATTGCTATTTAGATTAATCTCCTTAAAATAATATATACGCTATTTAAAATATTGACTTAAAAGGATACCGCCAGATTGGTCGGTTGGTAATTTAATTTTGGTTCCGCCTTTTTGGCTGGTTGGACTTAATTTGACTTAATCAGGTTACCGCCTATATGGCTGGTTGGAAAAAGAATCACAAGTTTATAATTATTTTATGGGAGATATCTAAATTAGTAGTAGTAAAAGTAATTCCTTTTACCTTAGCATTTTTATTTTATTTTACTTTTCAGTTTTACTTTATGTCTTTTACTTTTCAGTATTTTTACTTTATGTCTTTTACTTTTAAGTTGTTACTAGCCCTAGTTATGTGTTAGTTACTCTGGGGTTGTGATGAATTTTAATATCACTCGCCGTTTATAAGGGGTTATTTTATAGTTTGGGTAATTTAAAGGTTTACTTATTAAGTCTTAAGCTTAATGCTTCTTGTTGTCTGATCACCAATAAGATTGATATGGTAAATCTAAAATGAACTAGACATATGGATTTTAGGTTTCAGCCTTAGACTTAATAAGCCCACGATCTTCCTTGAGGATAGATAACCCTTTAATAGATTTCCTTACAGGATAGGAAATATACTGTCGGCGGGGGTAGCCATAATTGGAACTTAAACTTAATGAATCCAGATAATTTGATTGACATAGACATATGATTCAATTAGGTTAAACTGGGTATTTGTGTCTGACCATCGACAGAGGCTTACACATAATCTAGTGTTCCAGGTTAGTAAACTGATTTATTACACAAACATAAAATAACCACTTCATCTTTAAAATGATATTAGAATGAATCACAACCCTAGATATTTGCGTCTTTTGTTATTTTCCTTAGTATTTTTTTTTTGTCTTTTTATTTATTTATTTTGTAAAACCACTTTCAACCAATCAAACAATCATTCTCTTCTCCATCTAATTAGATATTTGTAAATAAATAGATTCAATAATTAATAACAACAGTAGGAATTAAGTCCTCGTGGGATCGATATTTTTATACTACTTGAACGATATGTGCGCTTGCGTTATACGTGTGTGTTTACGCCGGTCAAGTTTTTGGCGCCGTTGCCGGGGACTTATATTTCTTGAGTTGTTAATTTTGAAGCTATCTAATTTACTTGTATCTAATTTTCTTTATTTTTATCTGTAATTTTTATTTTTTCTTTTTCAGGTGGTTGAAAAAATGGAACATTACTGGGAGATTGAAAGACTACGAGCTTTACAAGAAGATACACCCCAAATCTGGGAGCAACAGTCCGGTTTTCTGAGGCCTGTTGTCCAGCCCAACAATTATCACTGGATGCCAGAACCAAGCAATACCACATTTACTCAACAGAACGAAATGGGGAGATGTGTAATATGTGATAGTAACCACCCGAGCGATCAATGTATATACCTTCAGAGTGGCAGAATTTTCAGAATCATTCAAAGTATGAAAAACCATTATATTTTCCATCTTATCCACCATCCATATGCGATTTTCATCAACAACTAGAACCATCAGGGGAAGATCAGTTGTTAAACATGCTCAAAGATATGTTCGAGTTGGATGCAATGCTTGTAACAAGCCAGAATCAATTGGAAAGTATTCAGAGACAATCAGAATTCATTCAGAGGAAGACAGATCAAATGAGACAATTCACAGAAAACCAGGACTACATACCTCAAGAACCAGTTTCAGATGACACTGATGAAGCCTTCAAATACCAATCATTTCACAATAACACTTCAACAGAGGAGGAGGCTGAGCAGTATCAACAACCAGAGAAGTATCAGTTCAGGAGCCCGAACCGGCAAAGTCTCGATTTGATTTTTTTATTCTGATTTGACGAGGATGAAGCTGATCTATTTGTACCAACTGCACCAACAACGGAGGATCAAACTTTCAATCCTCAAAATGAAGATCTTGGACATCCATTGCACAAATGTTTGAAGAAAGTCTACTTGAGCCAACCATTCCAGTCATATCAGAGGATGAAGACCTAATGTCAGAAACATCATTACATCCCCAGGTTGACAATTTTGAAACATGTATTTCACAGATGACAGATGAAGAGCTGAATACAAAAATTTTACAATACATAAGGTGGAGCAAGAAACAGAGCAAATGGAGGAGCAAATGTCTGACCTTAATAAAGATCCAGAGCATTCAGGAGAAACATCACTGTTATGGGGAGTACAAATCAAAGATATCACTCAGAAACTTGACAGAATGGAACTTCCATTCCAAGTCAAGCAACATACGAGACCTCCTGATTTTCTTTCTTTCTTTGCAGGAATCACTGGAGCAACAAGGAGTAAAAAGGTGGCACGAGCACTGAATGAGACAAAACTCTTTTTGCCACTTTACCGTTGGAAGAGACCCTTCAAAAGCAACGCTCACGGGATTGTCTTTAATCGGACATCCAAAATGACATTGAAACCTCCTTAACAGATGAATTTCAGTCATGTCTGGCTGAAGACGAAAAATTTAGCGCTAGCAGGGAGGTAACCCATGCAATTTGTTGTAATTTGTTTTCATATTTTGTGTGAACTTTTTAATTTTGTGTGTTATTTTTGTAGGGAAAGGCACAAACGAAGCATTTTAAGACAGAAGGAATTGTGTTTGGCAATCAAAGATGAGAAACAATTCATTAGCGATGGCTGAGTAAGGAATGAAATCTTGAGACACATCCTAATGAATTTATACTAAGCGAGTGGCGTATTGCGTACACAATTCCGTTGCCTTAATTATTGCTTTGATTCGCTTTTCTGTTGTAATTATCTTTATTTTCGTAGACAGGATCCAGACTTTTTGACCTTTCACGATTCTTTTGTTGTTTAGCTAACAATCGTCCTCTGGAAGATACTTGTGCTATTTTTACTCACCCTTTTTCAGGTACTATAAATTTAGCCCGTCATTGCACTTTTGAAGGCATCCAGAGTTGAGAAAGAAATACATAAAAAAATGGAAGCCACTTCAAGAAGACGAGTTGAAAATATTTGTGTGTTTTGCTGTAGTACTGTTGGTACTAAATCACAATACATAGAAGCAGCACAGGAATTGAGTCGAGTCTTAGCTGCAAGGAATATGCATTTAATATATGGCGGAGGAAATCTCGGACTTATGGGATCGTTTCAAAGGCTGTACAGGAAGGAGGCAGTCATGTTTTGGGAATCATCCCAAAACCCTTGGCAGAGGCAAATCTTATTGGATCATCAAACGGAGAGGAACTGATCGTGCCATGTATGTCTGAACGACTGGTAGAAATGATTAACCGTGCTGATGCTTTTATCGCTTTGCCAGGTGCTTGGGCATATTGGAGGAAATTTTTATAGTACTATCTTGGGCGAACCTGAACATACACCAGAAACCGCTTGGACTGTTTAATGTTGATGGATTTTATGATTTTCTTTGTGTGTTTCTTGATGATGCTCGGAGAAATGGGTTCGTGTCAAAACCTATGAAAGAACTCCTCTTCACTGCCAGAACTGCTCCGGATCTAATAGACCAACTCATAGCCTATGAACCACAAGTTGACCCTATCATTTCAAAGATAAATTGGTCTGAGGACGATCGTGGTAAGAGGCGTAGGATTAATCTGGATCTTAACCTTTAATTTCCTGTAGATTTCAGCTAACCAGGTACGACCTTCTTAACTCGCCTTTTACTGTTTAAGACATTGGGGACAATGTCTCATTTAGGTTTGGAGGAGGAAATTAGTTGATTAGTACCTTATTTTTAGTTTGCGTGTTGTTTTTATTTTTTTTTATTTTTAGTCCAAAATTTTTCGAAAAATACAAAAAAAATTGAAAAATTTTCAAAAATTACAAAATACTTTGTGTTTTTTATGTTTTTTTTTATTTGACTAAAAAGGTGAAATTGGAAAGAGATAGCTGAGTAAGGAGTTTCCACTTCTGAGACGTACCTCAAACCTATTTCGAAACAAGTTAATTTTTTTTTATTTCATTTTGAATTATTTAATTTGTGAATTCTCCATAAAACGGACTAAAATGAATCTTCATATGTTCAGTTAGCAGATATTATCAACATATATAGTAACATACGGACTGATGAGCTAAAATTGAAAAGTTGTAATATTCAGTGCTCTAGTTTAATTGGAGGAAACATCTCAAAAAGCAATGGAGTAAAAAAAAAAAAAAAAAAACGTCTGAGAGATCCGAGTTATTAAGTCTGTAAGGGTGTTTTAACACCTAGTGCCCTAAAACCAACTGGTTTGGGAGTCACTGGCCCAAAGCTCGCTACATGGATCAAAGATGCTGCAAAAATATATTTATATCTGAAGTCTGGGTAATTAAGTCCGTAGGGGTGTCTTAACACCTGGTGCCCTAAAGCCAACTGGTTTGGGAGTCACCGACCCAACACTCGCTACATAGATGGAAGATATTGTATATAAATAAAAAATAAAAAAAAAAATCAAAGAAAAAAACAGAAAAATGAGAAATATTATTCCATTGCTCCAAAAAGGTGTGAAATCTGAGAACTTTAGGACAAAAATATTACTCTCTTCTCAACTGCACTTATGACTGTTGTGGGCAAAAATAAGTTGTTTAATATTTTGTTGGCTATGTATATGAAGAATGGTAAAAATAATCGGAGAATTTACTTATTCGGTAATTTAGAAAGAAACAAAACAACTAGTAACTTGCAGTAGAAGTTTCACCTGATTAGTCACTAACATCTTTATTCTCTTTTCGCTTGTCTTTTTTGCTTTTGTGTGCATTAGTTTTTAACTAAATTTTTACTTTTGTAAAATGTTTGTGGGTATCATTGCTGTAAACCCTCACGAGACTACAACTCGTCCACTAGGGACACCTAGGGGTTTAAAGGCTTGTTGCATATGCTAAATGCAACCGTGATCCCTACGAAAGTGGCTTAGTTAATTTTATTTTCATGTTATTTATTTTCTGTTTTGCTCGAGGACTAGCAAAATGTTAGGTTTGGGGTGTGATGAGTGGTAAATATATCACTTTTTCCCACTCATTTGACCTAATATTTCGTATAGTTTCTCGTGTTTTGTGAACGTTTTGATATGTTGTGTTGTTATTTTAAAAGAAAATAAAGTTTGGAAAGCATTGGAGGCAATTTGGGGTAAAAACGGAAAAAAATTGCGTCAACATGGATATTTTGGTCTTAAGCGCGTCGCGCGCGACGCTTAAGACTTGCGAGTCGCGACGCCTAGAATGCGCTGAAATTGCTAACGTGCGCCGGGTCCACAAATCAGAATCTGAGAAAAGTTTGACTTTGCTAAAATGCACCGTGCCACGTGTCACCATCACAACCGATCTGCTAACATGCGCCGTGCCACGTGTCAGCATCCTACGGTGCCGACAATCACCATCGCCACGTGTGCCACATGTCACTCCAGGTCATCTCCATGTCATCAGCCACGTCAGCAAGTCAACAAGTCAAATCGCCACATGTCGTGCCACATCATCATCAGCCAATCAGGAAGTGACACGTGTCGCAATTCTACGGTGCCGACTGTCTCTTTCCCACGTGTCGCCACATCACCGCCACGTCACCGCCACGTCATCGCCACGTCAGCATCAATTATTGGATATCTTATCCTTATCTGACACGTGGCGGATAAGAATCTCAGCGACCAATCAGAAGCCGCCACGTGTCACAATAATTGAAGCCCAACCACTCTGCCACGTGTCACCTTATCAGCTTATCCAGAATCTTCAAACCAGCGAACCAGAGCGTGCCACGTCGACAAACCTAGCGTAGCGACGCCAGAGGCCTTGGCGTCGCGACGCTGGAAGCCTACCGAGGCCTATAAATTGAGCTCGAGATTTCAGAATTCAGTGCATCTTCCTCTCTCTTTAATTCTTTCTAAAGAGAGAGTTTCTCTCTCTAGATTCTTTAGTTTTTAGTTTTTTTTTTTTAGTTTTGTAAATAATTTTAATTACGTCTTGTAATAATAGTATTTAATTTTTACTTTTTATTTTTTACAGTTTTTACTATTCACCATGAGGAGGTAACTTCTCCAGCTAGGGTGAAAGGTAATTCTTTTACTATTGCTATTTACCTTAGCATTTTATTTTATTTTACTTTTCAGTTTTACTTTATGTCTTTTACTTTTCAGTATTTTTACTTTATGTCTTTTACTTTTAAGTTGTTACTAGCCCTAGTTATGTGTTAGTTATCTGGGGTTGTGATGAATTTTAATATCACCGGTTTATAAGGGGTTATTTTATAGTTTGGGTAATTTAAAGGTTTACTTATTAAGTCTTAAGCTTAATGCTTCTTGTTGTCTGATCACCAATAAGATTGATATGGTAAATCTAAAATGAACTAGACATAGGGATTTTAGGTTTCAGCCTTAGACTTAATAGCCCACGATCTTCCTTGAGGATAGATAACCCTTTAATAGATTTCCTTACAGGATAGGAATATACCTGTCGGCGGGGGTAGCCATAATTGGAACTTAAACTTAATGAATCCAGATAATTTGATTGACATAGACATGTGATTCAATTAGGTTAAACTGGGTATTTGTGTCTGACCATCGACAGAGGCTTACACATAATTTAGTGTTCCAGGTTAGTAAACTGATTTATTACACAAACATAAAATAACCACTTCATCTTTAAAATGATATTAGAATGAATCACAACCCTAGATATTTGCGTCTTTTGTTATTTTCCTTAGTATTTTCTTTTGTCTTTTTATTATTTATTTTGTAAAACCACTTTCAACCAATCAAACAATCATTCTCTTCTCCATCTAATTAGATATTTGTAAATAAATAGATTCAATAATTAATAACAACAGTAGGAATTAAGTCCTCGTGGGATCGATATTTTTATACTACTTGAACGATACGTGCGCTTGCGTTATACGTGTGTGTTTACGCCGGTCACTCATCCCCAAACTGATACTGATGTGGGCCTCGACCCTAGGACTCATCCCCAAAACTAATGCTGATGTGGGCCTCGACCCTGGGACTCATCCCCGAAACTGATGCTGATGTGGGCCTCGACCCTGGGACTCATCCCCAAACTGATACTGATATGGGCCTCGCCCCATGCTCCATCCTCGAAATGCCATTCCCAGCATACTGAACCTCATCCCCGAGGCATTGCTGACGTGATGGTTTATTCCTGAACCGTGCTGTATGAGAAAGGGTAGACTGGTCGCCCCCAGTCTCAGTTCATTTTTCTATTCTTTGCTGCTTTCATAAATACTACTTCTCACGAGATAATCCTTATAGCTAAACATATTTTCTTCCTCAAAGGATGTTTCGTGTCGAAACCAGAGAACTTTCAAAGTACTTGATACGCTCACATCCGACCATCTGAGCGAGTGATCTGAACTAGACCCCCAGTATGTGTGTGCCAAGATTCTTTTGCGGCTTAATCCTTAAGTAAGCCAACTCGATGATTTTGTCTCAGAGAATTGGATCAGTGGGTCTAACCAACCGAGATGTCTTAATCATACTCTGCAATTACTCGTTCGTACTCAACATGATATGGTTTTCTTCTTCTTTTATTTCATCTCTTTCTTTTCATTTTGAACTTCTTTTTTCTTTTTCTTTTTTCTTTTTCTCTTTTCTTTTTTTTTTCTCTTTTTTTTTTTCGACACACCTACCCATTAAGGTAGTATTTCTCCTCATGGTGGTCCTAATACTCGCCCATGGGTAGCTTCACGCTTATCGGTTATAGGTGGTCTATATTTTTCCCTTCTTTTTAGAGACTTTTTCTTCGCTTCCAACCATATCACATATTGTAACATAAGTAAACCATGATGGACATCTAGGAAAACGGTCATTCACTGATCCACCATCTCTTCAACTAATCATCTCGCCGACTACTCAGGCTTCTACTACTAAGATCCCGTAATCAAGTGCTCACGAGTCTAGCTGAGATCAACCACTCAAAATACTGGATGAGAGCACATCTCGCACTTATCGTTTCTAAGGTTTCACCCTACAGTAAACAATGTCATCACCGGACATATGCCTAACCATCAAGGACTTCTTTTTTTTTTACTCCACTGGAATTCTTCCTTTCAACTGCTGATAATATGGGCTTTGCCCCCTCAGATTCCTTTCCCAAAAATGATACCGGTGTGGGCCTCAACCCTGGGATTCCTTCCCGAAACTAATACTGATTCATTCCTGGAACTGATGTGGGCCTCAACCCCGTGATTCATTCCTGAAAACTGATACTGATTCTGGTTGGCTTACATTTTCCGCTTTATATTTTTCTTCCCCGAAACCTGTGATTACAAAACAGAACAAACATAAAAAAAATGCAAATATGTTACGTGTATGCATGCATGCATGGATAAATTTCCTATTCTGTTGGGTTAGGTCTTCCGCCAATTCCCTTGGTGATCGCTCGTTCTTCTTTTCCTCAGGCAAAATATTATTTCAGTCTATCCACGTTGATCGGCTCGGTGAACTCGTTCCCTTCTAAGTCTGATAGTCTCATTGCCCCGCTTCCCATTACTTTCTGGACTATGTAGGGTCCTTCCCAGTTAGGTCTAAACTTTCCTCTCGGATCCGTAGTCGATGGCTTTGACTGCTTAAGTACCAAATCACCCTTTCTGATCTTAGTGGGATACATCTTTTTGTTGAATGCTCGGGCGAATTTCTTCTGGTATAACTGCATATGCTGTAAGGACTTTATCCTCTTCTCTTCTAGTAAAGCTAACTGTTCAATCTCTGCGAGGCCCATTCTTGTTCGGGTAACTCTGCTTCTGCTAATACCCGCATAGACTGTATCTTAACTTCCACTGGCAGTACTGCTTCAATTGACTTTTGAGCCTCTTCTTTTTTAAACACTTCAACTGAAAGCCATTTGTTTGTCTCTTGTATAGTTCCTCATTCAAACTCACATACTGAGAAGTCCACTTCTGAATGGCTATCCTGTCATTTCTGCTTGCTTCTTCTGGGAGTTCCCACATTCCAAGTATTGCTGAATATCATAGTACCAAGCGAATACTTTGGCATACTTGACTAACATTTCCTCTAGTTCATTCCGCTCCTCAGAGGTAACCTCACTTGCAATTAAGACCTCATTGGGGCTTTCAAGCGTACCAAGGTTAAATACGTTTGTTTTGGTTGAGTTGATGTCAAATATACTCAAGTCGTGCAATTCGAAAGGGGGAGACTCAGACAAGTAAATGAAATGAATGTCTTTATTTTTAATGGATGCGAGATCACAATTGAATAAGATCAGGAAAACAAACATCTTATAACTGTTGTAATTCTTTTTCCCATTACTTTCTCCTTTCTGCTCTGTTTCATTTTTACTATTGTCGCCCCATATTCCCATGCGGGAAGCTTGATGGTCATGAGTTTGGAGAATAGGGCCGTTGGGTAGGCCAGAGTTAATCATATAGGTAGGTGGTGGGTGATGAGTGGTAAATGTATCACTATTTCCCACTCATTTAACTTAATATTTTGTATAGTTTCTTGAGTTTTGTGAATATTTTGATGTGTTTTATGTTATTTTGTAGATAAATAAAGTTTCAGGACATTCTGGAGGTGATTTGGAGCAAAACTGTGAAAATTGGCAAAAAGGGCATTTTTGTAATTTTGCGCGTCGCGACGCCCGAACCTTGCGCGTCGCGACGCCTAACGTGCACCGAGAACTGCTAACGTGCGCCGGGTCAACGGGTCAGAATTTGAGAAGTTTGACTTTGCTAACGTGCGCTGTGCCACGTGTCATCATCACAAGCGATCTACTAACGTGCACTGCCTTGCCACATGTCAAAAATACAACGAGCCGAAATTTTTCAGCCGTCTTGCCACGTGTCAAAAATTCAACGAGCCGGAATTTTTCAGCCGCCCTGCCACGTGTCAGATAAGATCCGAAGCAACCAATAAGATGCTGCCACGTCAGCGCGTCGCGACACGCAAAGCTTGCGCGGCGGGACGCGCGGGTCTTACTCGGGCCTATAAACTCGGTTCGAATTTTCAGTTTCAAATGTACCACTTCCTCTCAAATCTCTTATATAAATTGGGAGTTTTCTTCTTAGTTTCTTTTAATTTCAGTTTTGTAGTTAATTTTAATTAAGTTCTGAAAAAAATAATAGTAATTCTATTTTTTTGAATAGTAATTTTATTTTTACTTTTTACCGTTTTACTATGCGAGGGTAACTTCTCCATGCTGAGGTAAAAAGGTAATTCTTTTACTATTGCTATTTAGATTTATCTCCCTTAAAATATAATATATAAACTATTTAAAACCTGACTTAATGAGGATACCGCCATACTGGTCGGTTGGTTTATTTATTGTTCCGCCTTTATGGATGGTTTATTTTTATTCCGCCTTTATGGCTGGTTTATTAACAATATTACCGCCTTAATGGCTGGTTGAACTTAATTTGACTTAATCAGGTTACCGCCTATATGGCTGGTTGGTAAAATTATCACAAGTATATATATTATTTTATGGGAGATATCTAAATAGTTAATAGTAGAAGTTAATTCCTTTTACCTTAGCATTTTATTTATTTTTCTACATTTACTTTTTAGTAATTTTTTATGTCTTTTTTACTTGTCATAACTATGTGTTATAACTAAGTTAGTTTTCTAGGTTGTGATGAAATCTAATATCACCGGTTTATAAGAGGTTATTTTATAATTTGATTAATTTAAAGGTTTACTTATTAAGTCTTAAATGCTTCTTGTTGTTTGATCACCAATAAGATTAATGTGGTAAATCTAAAATGAACTAGACATAGGGATTTTAGGTTTCAACCTTTGACTTAATAGCCCACGATCTTCCTTGAGGATAGATAACCCTTTAATAGATTTCCTTACAGGATAGACATATACCTGTGGGCGGGGGTAGCCATAATTTGAACTTAAACTTAATGAATCCAGATAATTTGGTTGACATAGACATATGGTTCAATTGAATTAAACTGGGTATTTGTGTCTGACCATCGACAGATGCTTTCACATAATTCGTATTCCAGGTTAGTAAACTGATTTATTACACAAACTTAAAATAATCACTTCATCTTTTTAAAGATATTAGAATGATTCACAACCCTAGATCTTTGAGTCTTTTATTTCCTTAGTATTTTCTTTTGTCTTTTTATCTTTTTATTTATTTAGCAAATCTACAAATCAAATCATTCAAGCAATCAATTCCATTCTCCCTCAATTAGATATTGTAAATAAATAGTATCAATAATTAATAACAATATTAGGAATTAAGTCCTCGTGGGATCGATATTTTTATACTACTTGAACGATACGTGCGCTTGCGTTATACGTGTGTGTTTACGCCGATCAAGTTTTTGGCGCCGTTGCCGGGGACTTATTTTTCTTGAGTTATTAATTTTGAAGCTATCTAATTTACTTGTATCTAATTTTCTTTGTTTTTTATCTGTAATTTTTATTTCTTCCTTTTCAGGTGATTGAAAAAATGGAACATTTTGAAAAATTTCGAGCTTTACTAGAAAAAGATACACCCAAAATCTGAGAGCAACGGTCTGGTTTTCTGAGGCCTGTTGTCCAGCCCAATAACTATCACTGTATGCCAGAACCAAGAAATTCTACATTTGCTCAACAAAATGAAATGGGGAGATGCGTAATTTGTGATGGTAACCACCCGAGCGATCAATGTATATACTTTTTAAAGTGGCAGAATTATTGGAATCATTCAAGGTACGTAGAATCATCACATTTTCCATCTTATCCACCATCCATCTACGATATTCATCAAGAACCAGATCCATCAGAGAAAGATCGGTTAAATGACATGCTAAAATATTGGCTTGAGAAACGATAAGCTCAATTTGATGTACAAATTCAGAGTCAAGCAGCGTCTATACAAAGAATGACAGATCAAGTTAGAGAATTAACAGAGAACCTGAATCACATATCTCACGGAGCAAATTCAAATAATACTGAAGAAGCCTTTCAATATCCTGAGATTCATCATGACATCATAACAGAGGACGAGGCTGAGCAGTATCAAGAATCAGAGGTATCAGTTCAGGAGCCTGCACCAACAAAGTCTCAATTTGATTTTTATTATTCTGACTCTGACGAGGATGAAGAAACTGAGCTTTTTGTGCCAACTGCACCAACAATGAATGATGAAACTTTCCATCCTCATAATGAAGATCTTGGAGCATGCTTAGCAACGATGTTTGAAGAAGATCTTCATGAACCATCCATTCCAGTTATATCAGAGGATGAAGACCTAAATTCTGACATTTCTTTTCATCCTCAAGTTGACAATTTTGAAGCATGTATTTCACAGATGACAGATGAAGAGCTGAATACAGAAATTTTAAAATACATCTGTGAAGAAAAGGTGGAGCAAGAAGCAGAGCAAATGGAGGAGCAAATGTCTGACCAAATTGAAAATCCAGAGCATTCAGGAGAAACATCGCTGTATCGGGGAGTACATATCAAAGATATCGCCTAGAAGATTGACAGAATGAAACTTCCATTCCAAGTCAAGCACCATACGAGACCTCCTGATTTTCTTTCTTTCTTTTCAGGAATCACTGGAACAACAAAAATTAAAAAGGTGGCACAAACACTAAATGGGTCAAAATTCTTTTTGCCCCTTTACCTTTGGAAGAGACCATTCAAAAGCAACGCTCATGGGATTGTCTTTAATAGGACATCCAAAACGACGTTGAAACCTCCTTGACAGATAGATTTCAGTCATGTCTGGCTGAAGACGAAAAATTTAGTGCTAGCAGGGAGGCAACCATGCAATTTGTTGTAATTTTTGTTTTCATATTTCATGTTATAGAATTTTTAATTTTGTGTGTTGTTTTGTAGGGAAAAGCACAAACGGAGCATTTTAAGACAGAAGGAATGGTGTTTGGCAATCATAAAAATGAGAACCAATTCATTAGCGATGGCTGAGTAAAGAATTAATTCTTGAGACACATCATAATGAATTTATACTGAGCGAGTGACGTATTGCGTAAAACATTTTGTTGCCTTAATTATTTCTTTGATTCGCTTTTCTGTTGTAATTATCTTTATTTTCGTAGACAAGATCCAGACTTTTTGACCTTACACGATTTTTTTGTTTTGTTTAGCTAACAAGCTTCATTTGGAAGATACTAGTGCTATTATTACTCACCTTTTTTCAGGTACTATAAATTCAGCCCGTCATTGCACTTTTGAAGGCATCCAGAGTTGAGAAAGAAATACATAAAAAATTGAAGCCACTTCAAGAAGACGAGTTGAAAACATCTGTGTGTTTTGCGGAAGTAGTGTTGGTGTTAAGCCACAATACATAGAAGCAGCACATGAATTGGGTCGAGTCTTAGCTGCAAGGAATATGCACTTAATATATGGCGGAGGAAATCTTGGACTTATGGGGATCGTTTCAAAGGCTGTACAAGAATGAGACAATCACGTTTTGGGAATCATCCCAAAACCCTTGGTAGAAGCAAATCTTATTGAACCATCAAATGGAGAGGAACTGATCGTGCCAGGTATGTCTGAACGACTGGTAGAAATGATTAACCATGCTGATGCTTTTATTGCTTTGCCAGGTGGCTTGGGTACATTGGAGGAAATTTTTATAGTACTATCTTGGGCGAACCTGAACATACACCAGAAACCAATTGGGCTGTTTAACGTTGATGGATTTTATGATTTTCTTTGTGTGTTTCTTGATGATGCCCGGAGAAATGGGTTCGTGTCAAAACCTTTGAAAGAACTACTTTTTACTGCCAGAACTGCTCCGGATCTAATAGACAAATTCATAGCCTATGAACAACAAATTGACCCTGTCATTTCAAAGATAAATTGGTCCGAGGACGATCGTGGTAAGAGGCGTCGGATTAATCTGGATCTTAACCTTTAATTTCTTGTAGAATTTCAGCTAACCAGATATTATCTTCTAAACTCTTCTTCTATTGCTTATGGAGTAGGTGATGGTTGGTGTCTTCCTTCACTCACTATCTTTCTATAAGAAAAAACTGTGAAGGCACCTAGAAAATCATTCACCCGTAGCTCATTGTGATAGACTAATGTGGAGGACTCGTTGTTTATTCCTGACACCAAGCGATAAGAGCCTAAAAGGCTTGGGTACTTAAGAGAGCCTCGCTCCACCCTCCCTCTGGGGAATCTACAACGGGAAATCTACCTTGTTTTTTTTAGTTTGTGTGTTGTTTTTATTTTTAGTCCAAAATTTTTCGAAAAATACAAAAAAAATTTGAAAAATTTTCAAAAATTACAAAAATATTTTGCATTTTTATTTGACTAATCATGGTAAAAATTGGTAAGAAATAGATGTGTAAGGAATTCTCACTCCTGATACGTATTTCAAACCTATTTCAAAACAAGTTAATTTTTGTTTATTTCCTTTTGAATTATTTAATTTATGAATTCTTCATAAAACTGACTAAAATGGATCTTCATATGCTCAGTTGGCAGGTATTATCAACATGCATAGTAACATACAGACATGAGCTAAAATTGAAAAGTTTGTAATATCCAGTACTCTAGTTCATTTGGAGGAAACATCTCAAAAAAGTGATGGAATAAAAAAAAAGATCTGAGTTATTAAGTCTGTAAGGGTGTTTTAACACCTGGTGCCCTAAAGCCAACTGGTTTGGGAGTCACTGACCTAAAGCTCGCTACATAGATGGAAGATATTGTATATAAATAAAAAATATAGAAAAAATCAAAGAAAAAAATCAGAAAAATCAGAAAATTTATTCCATTACTACAAAAAGGTGTGAATTCTGATAAAACTTTAGGACAAATATATTACTCTCTTATCAACTATACTTATGACTGTTGTGGGAAAAATGAGTTGATTAATATTTTGTTGGCTGTGTATATGGAGAATGATAAAAATAATTGGAGAATTTACTTATTCAGTAATTTAGAATGAAACAGAACAACTAGTAAACTTGGAGTAGAAGTTTCACCTGATTAGTCACTAATTTCTTTATTCTCTTTTCTCTTGTCTTTTTGCTTTTGTGTACATTAGTTTTACTTTCTTTTTACTTTTATAAAATATTTATGGGTATCATTGCTGTAAACCCTCACGAGACTACAACTCGTCCACTAGGGACACCTAGGGGTTTAAAGGTTTGTCGCATATGTTAAATGCAACTGTAATCCCTACGAAAGTGGCTTAGTTAAATTTTATTATGTTATTTTATTTTTCTCGAGGAATAGCAAAATGTTAGGTTTGGGGGTGTGATAAGTGGTAAATGTATCACTATTTCCCACTCATTTAACTTAATATTTTGTATAGTTCTTGAGTTTTGTGAATATTTTGATGTGTTTTATGTTATTTTGTAGATAAATAAAGTTTCAGGAAATTCTGGAGGTGATTTGGAGCAAAACTGTGAAAATTGGCAAAAAGGGCATTTTTGTAATTTTGCGCGTCGCGACGCCTAACGTGCACCGAGAACTGCTAACGTGCGCCGGGTCAACAGGTCAGAATTTGAGAAGTTTGACTTTGCTAACGTGCGCTGTGCCACGTGTCATCATCACAAGCGATCTACTAACGTGCACCGCCTTGCCACGTGTCAAAAATTCATCGAGCCGGAATTTTTCAGCTGCCCTGCCACGTGTCAGATAAGATCCGAAGCAACCAATAAGATGCTGCCACGTCAGCGCGTTGCGACGCGCAAAGCTTGCGCGGCGGGACGCGCGGGTCTTACTCGGGCCTATAAATTCGGTTCGAATTTTCAGTTTCAAATGTACCACTTCCTCTCAAATCTCTTATATAAATAGGGAGTTTTCTTCTTAGTTTCTTTTAATTTCAGTTTTGTAGTTAATTTTAATTAAGTTCTGAAAAAAATAATAGTAATTCTATTTTTTTGAATAGTAATTTTATTTTTACTTTTTACCATTTTACTATGCGAGGGTAACTTCTCCATACTGAGGTAAAAATGTAATTCTTTTACTATTGTTATTTAGATTTATCTCCCTTAAAATGTAATATATAAACTATTTAAAACCTGACTTAATGAAGATACCGCCATACTGGTCGGTTGGTTTATTTATTGTTCTGCCTTTATGGCTGGTTTATTTTTGTTCCGCCTTTATGGCTGGTTTATTAACAAATATTACCGCCTTAATGGCTGGTTGAACTTAATTTGACTTAATCAGGTTACCGCCTATATGGCTGGTTGGTAAAATTATCACAACTATATATATTATTTTATGAGAGATATCTAAATAGTTAATAGTAGAAGTTAATTCCTTTTACCTTAGCATTTTATTATTTTTCTGCATTTACTTTTTAGTAATTTTTTATGTCTTTTTTACTTGTCATAACTATGTGTTATAACTAAGCTAGTTTTCTAGGTTGTGATGAAATCTAATATCACCGGTTTATAAGAAGTTATTTTATAATTTGAGTAATTTAAAGGTTTACTTATTAAGTCCTAAATGCTTCTTGTTGTTTGATCACCAATAAGATTAATGTGGTAAATCTAAAATGAACTA
Organism: Zanthoxylum bungeanum; assembly: GCA_019454045.1. Lineage (NCBI taxonomy): Eukaryota > Viridiplantae > Streptophyta > Magnoliopsida > Sapindales > Rutaceae > Zanthoxylum > Zanthoxylum bungeanum. The sequence continues at coordinate 79,151 of SKCR01000763.1, forward strand.
GACATAGGGATTTTAGGTTTCAACCTTTGACTTAATAGCCCACGATCTTCCTTGAGGATAGATAACCCTTTAATAGATTTCCTTACAGGATAGACATATACCTGTTGGGCGGGGGTAGCCATAATTTGAACTTAAACTTAATGAATCTAGATAATTTGGTTGACATAGACATATGGTTCAATTGGATTAAACTGGGTATTTGTGTCTGACCATCGACAGATGCTTTCACATAAATTCGTGTTCCAGGTTAGTAAACCGATTTATTACACAAACTTAAAATAATCACTTCATCTTTTTAAAGATATTAGAATGATTCACAACCCTAGATCTTTGAGTCTTTTATTTTCCTTAGTATTTTCTTTTGTCTTTTTATCTTTTTATTTATTTAGCAAATCTACAAATCAAATCATTCAAGCAATCAATTCTCTTCTCCCTCAATTATATATTTGTAAATAAATAGTATCAACAATTAATAACAATAGTAGGAATTAAGTCCTCGTGGGATCGATATTTTTATACTACTTGAATGATATGTGCGCTTGCGTTATACGTGTGTGTTTACGCCGGTCAGTGGGATATAGTGATAGTTAAGTAGGGGGTTTCTGTGTGTATTGAGTTGCTCTTTTTCCGGGTCAGGTATTTTATGGGAGTCGATAAGGTTCTGGATCTCATGCCTAAGGCGGGTGCATTTTTCAGTTTCGTGGCCTCTTTGTTGGTGGAGGTAACAGTATAGGTTTAGGTCAAGGTAGCGTGGCACAGGGTTTGGAAGTGGTTTAGGTTCTAGGGACTTAAGAGTCTTTGTCTTTTCAACTCTTCAAACACCTTTGACAAAGGTCTACCAAGATTGGAGAATCGTCTGTTCCTGATAGGGGCGACCTCAGAATGAGTGGGTTTGGTCTCCGAAGGTCCCCTAATGGTCTTTCTATTCCGGTTGCAGAACATTTTATCATTGGATATATGGGGTATGGTCAAACTGGCCACAGCGGCGGTCAAAGCTTGCAACTGCTCGGTAATCTTAGTGAGATTAGTCTCCAACTGATCCATATGAGATACCTCGTTCTTTGATTCGCTCATGTTTGCTAACCACTTTTTTGATGAGTCTTCCCTCTTACCCCTAACCCAACAGATATCTATGATGGCTTTTAAGACACAAAGGATTAACATGATGCATGTATGCATGAGATGCGTACGATGTATGAGATATATAAGTCGGCCCATTATCATTTTAAAGCACTCAATCATACTATTGCGAGGTGCAAACTTGTCTTAGTTGAAAAGGCCCAACATGTTTACACTTTTCCGATAACATGACTAAACAACTTCAAATGATAAGAGGCCCAAACACAAAATGGCCCATCAATATTTTAGAAGCTTTTGGCCCAATTGTCAAAGGACACGAACTCGTCTAAGTTAAATGGCCTAACAAGTTCACATCTCTTGACAAGAAGTCCAACTGAATCCAAATAATGATGGTCATAAACACAAGCATAAAGAAATAATTTCTATTGGTCATATAACTATGGTTCACATGTGAGTTTACGGGGGTGTAGACAAAGGCTCCCGTTGACGAAGGATTGCCCACAACTAGGACTCCCCACTCAAGGGTTCGAGAGACCAAGTGAGCGCATCTTTTTTATACCGTAAGGTACGTGCCAACGGGTTATGATGTATGACTGACTATCAAATAGATTTCCTATTATAGATTCCCCAGAGGGAGGGTAGAGCGAACTCTCTTAAATACCCAAGCCTCTTAGGCTCTTATCGCCTTGGTGACATGAATAACCAATAGGTCCTCCAAATTTGTCCATCACAGTGAGCTTCGGGTAAATGATTATCTAGGTGCCTTCACAGCTTTTCCTCTCGGCCATAGAAAGGTAGTGAATGAAGGAAGACACCAAACCATTACCTAGCTTTAATAATGCCTTTTATTAAACCCATTCAACCCACTATAGACACGGTTAACTAATGCACAAATCACAATCATTACAAGATATTATTTCGGAGCCGATTCTCTATCCTCAGTGGAGTCGCCAGACTGTAGGACACAGAAATCGGTGATGCTGTTCCAGGCTGGCGGCCCGGTTAGGAGTACGGAGTAACCCACGGGGGAACTAAACCGGAGAAATAAAATGGAGTCGCCACCCAGTATGAACTGGGAAAATGATTTAAGGGCGCACTCAACCTTCGCAAGGGAAGACCTCAAACTGTTGGGTTCAGAATGGTCCCTTACTTATGCCACTTGTAATGAACGGATTTATGTAATAATATAACCGAGTCTACGCAAGAATAACCTACATCTAAGTTCGCATATGACCTATGTCTAAGTTTGCATATAACTTATATCTAAGTTTGCATATAACCTATATCTAAGTTTGCATGCATAAAAGTAAGTCGGAATAACGGAAAGCACACAATCTTATGAATACATTAAATCGATAAGCATGGAAATGTAAATAAATAACAATCTAAACATAAACGTAGAAGAGACATAATTAAGTTCCTAATGCAAAAGAAATAACTAAATCATGCTTGGAAATAATCAACTAAATCATGCATAAAAATAACATACTAAACAACCTAATCATGCATAAAAGTAACATACTATTTCTAATAAACAACGAATGAACACAAATTCAGATGAAATGAAATATGAGTGTCTCTCAAGCGGTACGTGGCATTGTATCCCGAGTGCAGACCGCACTACCGTCCATTCGGATTTGGCTACAGAATTTACGTCCGGGTTTCCATCCGATATACCGCAAGAGATAACACATATTTCATTCATCCCATGGCCACAACATACATGAATCTATCATACGCATACGAATTAATAACAATAACTAACGGAAAGAAAGTGTGGGAATAAATGAAAAGGGTGCCCTCAGGTCTAACCTCTTAAGTCATCTCTTGGAAGTGCGTTACACGGTTGTCGGAATGGTTGATGCTCCGTAACTTTTCTGATTTACTGGCTCGTTGTTTTCCTTCGTTGCCTCTGTTAGGTTTATATCTAGGTCCCAAGATCAAACAAGCAATGAAATACATGTGTAAACACATCAACGGAGGTAGCGGAATACTCATATCGATTGGTTGAGAGACGCGGCAAGCAACAAAACTTGAAAAACCCCACTGCCAAGGGCGTGAACTACAGTGATGTTGCTTACTGTTTTGGCTTCAAATTTGGTTCTTCGTCAAGCTCCAAGCTTCGTCGAACGGATCCCGCCTCATGGGTGAACCTCCCTAACACCTTCGTAAGTCTCGTAAGTGTGCTAGCACTTGCGTTTTTGCATTAAAAACACACTCATGCTTCCCTTGAAGCTCACGGCAGTGAGCTGTGAAGAAGAGAGAAAAACAGCCCCTTGGGCGTGAGAAAGAGAGGAGGAGAGATGGAGAGAAATTGTGTATTAAGTTAGTCAAACTTTTCCAAAAAGGTTATATATTTTTCCATAAAATATACAAAAACATTTACCAAATAATTAATTAAAATCAATTGGTAAATACTTTCCACCAACTTACACTATTTCCCAAAAACACATCACTATTTATTTTCACTTTATTAAAGTGACATGTCTTTCAATCAATCAATCACATCAATCAATCACATCACTCAAAGTGACATTTGATTTGATGTTTGATGTGACGAATGATTTGACGCTTGATGTGACTTGCGTTGCCCCACTCGAATTCGAAATGCGAATGCGCTCGCAATCACACTCGGGCTCGGGTTCGCTAATTCCCAATTAGCGAATTTACCGTCGCGTGGTAATTAAATGATTACGCCTAGCGAATTCACTATTCACGTCGCTAACGAATTAATTCTAAATTAATTCGTTCGCCCGAATTAAAATCTAATTTTAATTCCGCGTCGAAATCTAATTTCGTTTAATATATCGAATATATTAATTTACCGATTAATTCCAAATTAATCATTCTCTCTCTTTAGACGATATTTTATCCCAGATAAAATATCTCCGTAATTAATCCTAGATTAATTTTCTCTTTCTTCTATATAATCCCAGATTATTAATGAGTGCGATTTATGCGTCATCGGTGCATTATCGGGAAGCGACCCATGAGATCCTCGGATAATTCGGCAGTAAATACGGTCGTCGGAGTATCCGAATCACGTACGTACCAAGTACTACGTTCTACCGATTTACGAGACAAGATCGGCTTCTAGCAAAGCACGAAGTCTACCAATTCTCCTGTCATATTCATCTAAGAATATTTAAGATCTATATCAAGCGTAGTATACCAAGTATTGTGTATATCGGCCCAGTATCGGATAGTCACGTGCTAGGGCTGGGGCTGGATAAGTGTCTGCCCCGTCCGAAGCACATGTCGGATGTCTGGTAACTAGTCTCTATAATCGGATATACATGACCTTGTCATAATATCCCGATGGCCGGCCAGCACTTAAGAGCACTAATACCGTATCCTGCGTGACATCATCTCCACTATGACTGGAGTGATACTTCCGTCTTGACATCACACCCAATACTCTACGATTCTCAATATACCCAGCATTGGCGTAAACAGAACCGGTTAAAGTCCTAGACGACCTCAACTAAAGTATATTGATTGTCGTAAGCATTAGCGGTGCAAGTCTCAGGTTAAGACCAAATACACCTACCCTGATGTCGGACTCCCATAGACACATAGTCATAATACCAATGGGATTCCGAGGGGTCTATCCAGAGCGAAGCTGTTTCCCGTACCATCGGTGAAACACAACCTCCTATCGCACTTGCATAAGTATCATATACTTAAATATATGAGAACTATGCTGTTGTGCCCTCACAACGCGCACAAGTGCAATACTAGCCTATTCCGCATTATCGATGTCCAGTCTCGATAAGACTACGACTAGGGATATTTAATGATTAATCCTTCATGGACTGATACTGTCTCATATCATTCTCAATCCAGGAACTAATGATATGGACCTCTCTTCATTTATATATGTAAGGTGATCTAATCACAAATGATGAGAGCGCAATTTCCTTGTCACATAGTTAATTTGTACAACAACACTATGATCTGTACAAATAGTGACGTTATGGGTCATATTATCCAACAATCTCCCACTTGGCACATAGCCAGTCACTCAAGTGTCGTACACCCGAACTATGTACGGTTTGCTCAAATTGCTGAGGAAAGGTTTTCGTCAGCGAATTTTCATGATTATCGTCTAACGCGATTTATACGATCATCACATCGCCACGATGTATTATCCGAACGAATCAGATGAATATAGAAGTATATATCTGGATCGTCGATGAGACCTTTAATTCTTTAGCCTTGTGCTGACGCCTAGCTCAGCTGCTAACAGAACTATATCTAATCTAATTATATTTATTATCGACCCAAATGGCTTCTATTGCTGCCTCAGCCGCAGCAATAATTCGCATTTGTTGTTTATTCGGCAACAATATCTTGCTCGGAAGATTTCCAGCTCACTGTCCCGTTATTCAAACTTTATAGTACCGCAGTATTTAACTGTTTGGAAACTTACAGTAGTGATCCCAGTCACTTCAAGTTCTCCTTCTCCATAGCTTAAGACAACATCTTTAGTTCTCTGAGATACTAACAGATGTTCTTAACTTCAATCCAGTGACTATCACTTGGATTGACCTGATTGTGACTCCATATGCTCAAAGCGTATGAGACACCAAATCAAGTACATTTTAAATGTACAATTTCCCAGAGAGTGTTAACAACTCCAAATCTATCCCAGTAGATCTTTATTCCTTGAATAAAGGTTGTTACTCCCCAGAATTCTACGGAGAATTTCTATGAAAGAATATCTATGAAAGCCAAGCTTTCACCAATTGCTTTATTGGGAATTTCACTGTCAGTGCGCTCCCACTAACCTCCTTATATACACAAGAATCATTTCGTTTTGAATTAAACCATAAACCATTATGATTACATCAAAACGACAGTTCCAAGAACCTTATGCTTGCTCCAATCCAAACATGGATCGAATAACCCGCAAACCTTGTTTGTCGGTTATACAAAATCGTCAGGATGTTGTAACCATCCTCCAAACGGTTTCCTTTTCAGGAAATCGATTTTGATCTTTAACTAACGTATTTCATAAATGAAATATGCAGTATCAACAAGCATCATCAAAATGGATTTACTATGGCAACAGGTAAAAGGTTGAACCGTTATTAACACAATGTTGATAACGATACCTTTCTGTCACAAGCCTAGCTTTGTACGTTGGTATGTTGCCATCCATATATGTCTTCCTTGAAGACGTTTACAGTACCAATAGGCACAATGCCTTGTGGTACAACAACTAGTATCCAAACATAGTTGTTATATATGGTATCCATTTCGGACTCATGGCACTTTGCCATAATAGGGAGTCGATACTTTGTATCACTTCCTCAAAACGTAGTCGGTTCGTATACCTCCACAAGATTAATATCTTTATGAGGTGAGATCAGAAACCCATACCCAGGTTGTTTTCTGACTCTCTCCGATCTACGAGGTTCTTGTGTATTCGAAGATTAATGGTTTAGTTTCATCCTTGATGAATTATTTATGTTCCATTACGGACTTCGTGCCTTGAACAGTATTACCCGATTTTCATCGAGTTTTACTGTCCTCCCACTTACCACTGCATATCGGTATTCCTCTCAGGAAAACCGCATGGTGAGCAACAATCATATTGTTCCCATGTGAGATATTTAAGTACTATACTTATGGTTTTCCCTAGGATAACCTATATATTGGCACTTATCCAATTTGGGTTCTAGTTTGGTATCATCCAAACGTTATGCCTGGCATACCCAAATTATTAGGAATGAGAAACCCTGTTTCTTTCCTGTTCATATCCTATATGATATCTGTCAAACAGATTTATATGGAACCTTATTCTAAATAAGTTTTGCACTATTAATACTTATCCGTTGAAGGAAATGTAGCTCAGAGCGACTCGTGATAAACCTTATCATGTCCAACAAAATTCGGTTTTTAGTTCGGACACATCGTCAAACTGACATGTCTCGGGAGGAGTCCTCATCTGAAAGAATACTATACTCTTTCATGTATATTTGAAACTTACTGCTTAAGTATTTTCCATTATGGTCTTACCGTGACGACATAATACTATAGTCGATCTGTTTATCTACTTCGTGTCGAAACTCTAATAGTTTCCGATCTGTGTTCTTCAAAAGAAACACATAACCATAACGTGATGCCACATCCGTTAAGGTCACGAAATATTCATGTTCACATCTAGCCTAGCTAGATATGGGCCCACTTTCTTCACAATGAATAGGGCTAACAGATCGATTGCATTTTCACTATTACCAAGTAAATAGTGTTTTAGGTACTTTACCTAATAAACTAGATTCGTAGACTTTATTTGAATAGTCAAATCAGTCCTAGTACCCACTCTTCAAAAGTGTGGATATACGAGTCTTGTTTAATTGTGTCCCAGACAACAATGCCACAAATAAGTCTCTACTTGATCAAATCAATTTGAGCTATTTATTTGTCATTTTATATGTTTGAGATTTTAATTATATTCAAAATATAAATTCTGTTATTCACATCTAATGTGTTTATCTTAATATCATCTTTATATAATGAAACACTTTAGTGTTCTAAAATATAAAGGTTTATCCACAATGGATTAAACACTGATATAGATAATGTCTCTAGTCAAACTAGTTACCTTATAACAGTTCCTAATTTAAGTACACACCCGAAGGGTAGTTCCTAAACTTAGGTATCTACGGTCGAAACAGCGACTTTCGTCCGTTTCCGATTCACAGAGCAATCTCAGCTTGAAGTCAGTATCCTGCTCAAAGCAGATTCTGAACATCAATACATATATTTTATGTACCACACTAAGTATTTAAAATCTAATTTCAATACTAGTAGTGAACATAACTTTGACAATCATTTTTAAAGTAAGAGCCTTGCCCTTTCTTTAATTCCTTCGTGTCTGCCATATCCAAATAGTAGTCACTTTGGGATATGTCAATTATCCTTTTCAATATTTCAAGAACCTTAGGCCAAGCCTTGGGTTTTTAGAATATCGAAACGATGTGCACCTCGTGCTACATGCCCAATTGCAAACTTTGACTTTATCTCCTCTAGAATAGTCAATTAATTCTCCAAGAATTATTTATTGCAATTTTAATACTTATTATATCTAAACATAGATTTTTGACAAGTATGTTAAATTAAGTACTAAAGTCATCATCACATAAATCTTCCAAAGATTTACGCTCTACTTATTTGCTTAATTTCGGGCTTAGGTTCAATAAGTTATTTTATCAAATAAAGTAACCTATTATTTATTCCCTATTTGAAAATTAAATCATTTAAAACATTTAATCCCAGATTATATTTTAAATATCCAACTTTTCAATTCTTTCTTGATTTCAATAGTCCAACTATTTAATCAATTATTAGTGGTACTATATATTATAATGATTATAATAGTCCAACTATATAATCAAATATAATCCAAATTAATTAACCTCAATTACATTGATTACTATAATCCAATTATAAAATCAACTGTAAACTGAAATTAATTAATTAAAATATATTGATTAATATAATCCAATTATATATAATCAACTATAATACAGTCCAACTGTTTATTAAAACAACAACATTAATATTAGTCCAACTAATACTTTTAATATATGACGAGTGATATTTGTTTGAGCGCGTATGGCGAGTAATTGAACGAATATTGCAAATTCAATTCTTGCCTCCCACTATTTTTCGGCGAGCCTCTAACCCTCTGTCGAGTACTCGGGAAACCGTGTTTCCTAGTGGGCTAGGATCCCGTTAAATATCACACAATCTTGACTTTGGCCAACAAATTGTATGATAATTAACTAGGTAGATCACTAAGATCAATTGGATCCGATCCAATTCCTAGATCCAGTAGGTGGACATCCAAGTCTGAAACATATATCTTATATATGCCTATATATCGATATATACCCTAACCTTTTTCCTCTGAATCAACTAGGCCTTGGCTTTGGCACAACAAACCTAATGATCCCAGTCAAGCGCGGACCCATTGACCATGGAAGCTTCGTAATCAATGTCGATGGACAAGAAGTGGTCTTGACTTTGGCCAACAAACCACAACTTGGACAAGACACCAATATGGAACAAAGCCTCGTGATTCAAACACATCTTCGACGGACAAGGGCTTGACTTTGGCCAACAACCCATGCCAATCTAGGATCTTGAGCAAGAATCACTCAATGGAAGGAAAAGACGCATGATATTTTAATGAGGGTTTTTCGCGTGCAATTGGCGACCAATTTAATTATCTTTGTTAAGGTCTCATCATCATACACCCTTAAACATGCATTCTAAATACATAATAAAGCGCATAATGAAATAAAATAATAATGATATGCGGATGGATACTTAACATATTGATCCTAGATCAAATCTCTCCATTTCTCACTCAAGCTAGCACTTGTATTACTTCTACCCGTTACACTACACTTCTAAAGAAACCTCATTTACATTGAGGGGAATAGGTGAGAAGAGAATACAAAGAGAATAGAGGTGATAAGGCTGGACACGCAGGTCCAATTTAATAAATCGAATTTATTACAACAATTTCCAAAATGGCCCACCCGACTAATATCCATCCGATATACATTATTCATTCATCAAACCACGTATTCACACAAAAGCATGCTATCAATCAATCTAATCAAATTAATTAATCTGATAATTATGTGATCATCCAATGTTCAAACAACGATTTGATTTTGTTCGAGTCAAACTCGTTTTGCGAATAAGTACTCAAAGTACGAATTCTTGAATTAAATTAAACTACAACATTAAATCTAATTTAATATGTATTTAATACTAATTCACTATTCAATTCCAAATTAAATATTACACTTTATTTATTAAACCTTTAACGACTTAAATTCCAAATTTAATCGCGTCGGGTCTCAAAGCCCGATTAACGTCCAACGTTAATTTAATTCAAGTCTAATGGGCTTTAATTAATTTCTTATAAGGCGTGGGCTTCGGCAACCAAAGCCCAATCAAGGAGTAACCCCATAAGTCCAGAAATCAATTTAGGCCCATTAGGCCCAATTAAACTTTAAAGGTTCATTAGTCGCATTTGGGCTTTATGGTAGTGGTTTTGGGCCCAATTGGATCCAATCCATTGGCCTAAACCCAACTTGATAAAATCAAGCCCAATAAGCCCAATTACAACATTAAAGTCCAATTTCCAAAATTAGGCCCAATTAATTAAATACACAAAATCCAATTTCGCAATTTAATTACCTAAAGTGTATTACATGATTAATCACCCAAATCAAATTTTCCAAAACATGAAATTAGTCCAATTAATCATGTTCATTATCATCATCACATGTCCAACACATTAATGAAAGTCAAACCCATTTTACATGCTTCTAAGTCTCGGCCAAGGGAGTAATTTTTGTCCGATTTGAATTTAATCCAATTAATTCCACAATCGACATCAAATCACCATCCTAAATGATTTCCAATACATCCAATGTTCAAAAATCAAAATACCAAGACATTTAAGGGCATCATCCAATTCGGCCAACATGATTAATTTGGGGATTTTATGTTCAATTCAAAATCCAATCCAATTAGTTTCAAATTAACATTATCCTTAATGATTCCAACTCATCAAATGAATCAAAATCAAAAAATTCCAAGAACTCCAAATAGCATACACATTCGGCCAACATAACATTCTGGGGAAAATAATTCCAAATCAATTTTCAACAAATTGGTCCAGCCAAAATGTAATTAGACATGTTATAAGCATACTCAAACAATCAATTTATTCAAATCATGCTCAACACAAATTTACCCAAATTTTAAGCCCTACATTTTTCATGCTTGAACCTATAGCTCTGATACCATTGTTAGGTTTATATCTAGGTCCCAAGATCAAACAAGCAATGAAATACAAGTGTGAACACATCAACGGAGGTAGCGTAATACTCACATCGATCGGTTGAGAGACGCGGCAAGCAACAAAACTTGAAAAACCCCACTGCCAAGGGCGTGAACTGCAGTGATGTTGCTCACTGTTTTGGCTTCAAATTTGGTCCTTCGTCAAGCTCCAAGCTTCGTCGAACGGATCCCGCCTCATGGGTGAACCTCCCTAACATCTTCGCAAGTCTCGTAAGTGTGCTAGCACTTGCGTTTTTGCATTAAAAACACACTCATGCTTCCCTTGAAGCTCACGGCAGTGAGCTGTGAAGAAGAGAGAAAAACAGCCCCTTGGGCGTGAGAAAGAGAGGAGGAGAGATGGAGAGAAATTATGTATTAAGTTAGTCAAACCTTTTCCAAAAAGGTTTATATATTTTTCCATAAAATATACAAAAACATTTACCAAATAATTAATTAAAATCAATTGGTAAATACTTTCCACCAACTTACACTATTTCACCAAAACACATCACTAATTATTTTCACTTTATTAAAGTGACATGTCTTTCAATCAATCAATCACATCAATCAATCACATCACTCAAAGTGACATTTGATTTGACGTTTGATGTGATGAATGATTTGATGTTTGATGTGACTTGCGTTGCCGCACTCGAATTCGAAATGCGAATGCGCTCGCAATCACACTCGGGCTCGGGTTCGCTAATTCCCAATTAGCAAATTTACCGTCGCGTGGTAATTAAATGATTACGCCTAGCGAATTCACTATTCACGTCGGTAACGAATTAATTCTAAATTAATTCGTTCGCCCGAATTAAAATCTAATTTTAATTCCGCGTCGAAATCTAATTTCGTTTAATATATCGAATATATTAATTTACCGATTAATTCCAAATTAATCATTCTCTCTCTTTAGACGATATTTTATCCCAGATAAAATATCTCCGTAATTAATCCTAGATTAATTTTCTCTTCTTCTATATAATCCCAGATTATTAATGAGTACGAGTTATGCGTCATCGGTGCATTATCGGGAAGCGACCCATGAGATCCCCGGATAATTCGGCAGTAAATACGGTCGTCGGAGTATCCGAATCACGTACGTACCAAGTACTACGTTCTACCGATTTACGAGACAAGATCGGCTTCTAGCAAAGCACGAAGTCTACCAAATTCTCCGGTCATATTCATCTAAGAATATTTAAGACCTATATCAAGCGTAGTATACCAAGTATTGTGTATATCGGCCCAGTATCGGATAGTCACGTGCTAGGGCTGGGGCTGGATAAGTGTCTGCCCCGTCCGAAGCACATGTCGGATGTCTGGTAACTAGTCTCTATAATCGGATATACATGACCTTGCCATAATATCCCGATGGCCGGCCAGCACTTAAGAGCACTAATACCGTATCCTGCGTGACATCATCTCCACTATGACTGGAGTGATACTTCCGTCTTGACATCACACCCAATACTCTACGATTCTCAATATACCCAGCATTGGCGTACACAGAACCGGTTAGAGTCCTAGACGACCTCAACTAAAGTATATTGATTGTCGTAAGCATTAGCGGTGCAAGTCTCAGGTTAAGACCAAATACACCTACCCTAATGTCGGACTCCCATAGACACATAGTCATAATACCAATGGGATTCCGAGGGGTCTATCCAGAGCGAAGCTGTTTCCCGTACCATCGGTGAAACACAACCTCCTATCGCACTTGCATAAGTATCATATACTTAAATATATGAGAACTATGCTGTTGTGCCCTCACAACGCGCACAAGTGCAATACTAGCCTATTCCTCATTATCGATGTTCAGTCTAGATAATACTACGACTAGGGATATTTAATGATTAATCCTTCATGGACTGATACTGTCTCATATCATTCTCAATCCAGGAACTAATCATATGGACCTCTCTTCATTTATATATCTAAGGTGATCTAATCACAAATGATGAGAGCGCAATTTCCTTGTCACATAGTTAATTTGTACAACAACACTATGATCTGTACAAATAGTGACATTATGGGTCATATTATCCAACAATCTCCCACTTGGCACATAGCCAGTCACTCAAGTGTCGTACACCCGAACTATGTACGGTTTTCTCAAATTGCTGAGGAAAGGTTTTCGTCAGTGGATTTTCATGATTATCGTCTAACGCGATTTATACGATCATCACATCACCACGATGCATTATCCGAACGAATCAGATGAATATAGAAGTATATATCTGGATCGTCGATGAGACCTTTAATTCTTTAGCCTTGTGCTGACGCCTAGCTCAGCTGCTAACAGAACTATATCTAATCTAATTATATTTATTATCGACCCAAATGGCTTCTATTGCTGCCTCAGCCGCAGCAATAATCCGCATTTGTTGTTTATTCGGCAACAGTATCTTGTTCGGAAGATTTCCAGCTCACTGTCCCATTATTCAAACTTTATAGTACCACAGTATTTAACTGTTTGGAAACTTGCAGCAGTGATCCCAGTCACTTCAAGTTCTCATTCTCCATAGCTTAAGACAACATCTTTAGTTCTCTGAGATACTAATAGATGTTCTTAACTTCAATCCAGTGACTATCACTTGGATTGACCTGATTGTGACTCCATATGCTCAAAGCGTATGAGACACCAAATCAAGTACATTTTAAATGTACAATTTCCCAGAGAGTGTTAACAACTCCAAATCTATCCCAATAGATCTTTATTCCTTGAATAAAGGTTGTTACTCCCCAGAATTCTACGGAGAATTTATATGAAAGAATATCTATGAAAGCCAAGCTTTCACCAATTGCTTTATTGGGAATTTCACTGTCAGTGCGCTCCCACTAACCTCCTTATATACACAAGAATCATTTCGTTTTGAATTAAATCATAAACCATTATGATTACATCAAAACGAAAGTTCCAAGAACCTTATGCTTGCTCCAATCCAAACATGGATCGAATAACCCGCAAACCTTGTTTGTCGGTTATACAAAATCATCAGGATGTTGTAAGCATCCTCCAAACGGTTTCCTTTTCAGGAAATCGATTTTGATCTTTAACTAACGTATTTCATTAATGAAATATGCAGTATCAACAAGCATCATCAAAATGGATTTACTATGGCAACAGGTAAAAGATTGAACCGTTATTAACACAATGTTGATAACGATACCTTTCTGTCACAAGCCTAGCTTTTTACGTTGGTATGTTGCCATCCATATATGTCTTCCTTGAAGACGTTTACAGTACCAATAGGCACAATGCCTTGTGGTACAACAACTAGTATCCAAAAAAATACCTAAGCCATGATAAAGAAACCTGCCCAGAATGGCCACGTTCGTGTAGCGTTCGGAAACGCGTTTGAACGGGGGCGGGGCAGAATACATGTGTTCGAGTAGCGTTTGGGAACACGTTCGAATGGGATGACGAAAGTGGCATCCATAATACAATAAACACATGCGGGAATGCTTCCCCAAGCGGTACATGGAGTTGTATCCCAAATACAGACCGCACTACCGTCCATTCGGATTCGGCTATGGAATTTATGTCTGGGTTTCCATCCGATATACCACGAGAGGCAACACTCAAGCGTTAACGCAATGCAATCATGAAAATAGACGTGAAGTATGATAATGGATATAACAACACATAAACGAAGAGATAAACATGCGAAATGATAAAAGGCTAATAATATGAAATAAATGTGCGATAAATAAATAACGGGACGTTAAAGAAATATGTGACCAAGAGTTTGGTCGCCTTTGATATAGGACCTCGCACACCCGGTTGGATATATTTCATGTCCAACCGAGTGTGCCGCATCCAAACTACAAAATAAAAGAGTAATGAAGGGTGCCCACAGGTCTTACCTTTTAATTTGCTCCTCAAAAATGCGTTACGTCGTCGCCGAAAGGGTTAATACTCCGTAAATTTTCTGGTTTTCTGGTTCGGTGTTTTCCTTCGCTAGAGTTTTCCCCGTCTTTCTTTGCTATTTTCGGACTGTTTTGCTACTATTTTGAAGGCTGGTTTTTGAGCTGTTTCAGGGCTGTTTTCGGGTGATTTTTAGGCTGTTTTAGAATGATTTTTGGGTTATTTTCGGGCTGGTTATGGGTTGATTTTTTGGTGGTTGATTTGTTGTTTTGTTTTGATCGGCTGGGTGTATGTTTTTGTTTCGTTCGGTGTCAAAGGGTGGGGCTGCTAGTATGTGTTGTTTGCTTTGTTGATGGCCAAGCTTGGTGACGTGCGTGTGGCAGTTTGTGGGAGATGTGTGTTCGCTATGTGGGGTGTCTTTTGAGCGTGGCTTCGGTTTGGTCAGTGGGACGTGTGTGTTTGAGGGTGATTTGTGAATGGCGTGAGTTAGGGTTTTGTGTGATTCACAAGTGAATCGGTTGGTTTTTGGTGGGTTTTTGTGAGTGGATTGAGTGGTGTGCTGTTGAAGGGCGTCAGTGGGGTCTGCGTGAGTGGTTGATAGAGAAGTGACTTAGGTTTTTTGTTGTTTTTATCCCTTTGGTGTCTCGGCTGGTGGGGTCTTATTTTGTGGCAGTGGGATTGTGTGAGAGAAGAGAGAGACGAGAGGAGTGAGAGGGGAATGGGCGTCTGGTTTTTGGTTACAAAGTGAGAGAGATGAGAGAGGGCCGTGAGTCAGAGAGGAATGGGCGTCTGGTTTTGTCATGTTTTTATACTTGTGTGCTAGGGTTTTCCATGCATGGGATTTTAAAATAAGGAAAAAAGATCATGCATTAAAGAGTATACATTTAATTAAATCATTTAGGGAATCAAATTGTGTAATTTTGGTGGAGATTGATTTCAAAATATTTTCAATTTTGAATGTGATTTATTTAATTTAGGAAGGAGATTTATTTAATTTAGGAAGGGAGATTTATTTAATTTAGGAAGGGGGATTTGATTTAATTTGTGAAATGTGTTTTAAATGTTTTAATTATTTGGATTGGGCTTTGGCGGGCCTTGGGCGTGGGTTGCGAGGGGTGTGTGAGGCATGTGGGCTTTTACGGGTTGCAGGGGTTTTGGGCCGTGGCTAACAGTTAAAAATGGGGATCCATCGAGCGAACCCGAGATCAAGCAGGCGAATTAAATTTGATAATGTATTAATTTTTAAATTTTCCCTTCCGACGTTTGTTTCCCGTGACTTCCGCAACTTATCGGGTAGTGCCTCCATACGAAAATGCAGTGTCATACACTTTGGTTGGTGTTAATATTGATATGATTAATGTTGAGAAAATTGGATTTAAAGCATGAAAAATGATATATTAAGTTACCAAATCAGATCTGGATATTCTGTGATTTTGGTGATGAAAAGTATGTTGTATAAATGTATTGGATGTGTTTTGGGCATTGGAACAATTTCTGGAAATTATTTCAGGGTTGAAATATGCGAAAAATGGTGAAAAATGGCATTACCGTGTGAGTTTCGGGCTTACCGGATGTCCGCTGTCCAAACATTGAATTGGTCACTGTTTGGGCAGCCCATGAACTGCCCAAGTACTATTGGGGCTGACTTGGGCAGCCCCCGTATGTATTGGTTGGTCAGTTCGAACAAAAACGAGTTTTATGCCATTTTACGGAAAAATATTTTTCGTAAAGGTTTCGCGATGTTTTTAACCTATTTATGTCGTTATTTGATATCGAATAAATATCTTTATGTGAAATATGACTGAATTATTCATGTTGGATATTGAATAATTTATTTGGTAATTTTAAAAGTTTATAAAGTTACGATTTCGTCAAAACTGCGTGCTTCCGCGCTAAAACCCCAACAAAAATGGTATGAGAGCAGGTCTGATCCTTAATCCATTACATTTTTCATGCTTGATATATGATATATAATCCAATTTTTATAGTTCCACATACATGTAATTTAGATGTTTCTTAACGTTTTTGGTTCTACGTTAACAGAAAACATAACGCAGATTTAATGGTTAAGTTAATTTATGTTTTCCCAATTAGAATTGAACTGTTGAGAAATTGATCTAAATTAGAATATACATTTGATGTAGAGTAAAGAACCTCTTAAGGAATATCCCCGCTTAAATAAGGCATTAAATTAACTAGTATTAGGAATACTTGTTTATTGGTCCACCTTGTCAGTAGGGATGCAAATGATTTCTTGATGCTATAGCTGTATCGTGCCAAAGTTGTGTAGTTATGGTTGATGGTAGTTCATTTACGCCGGTAGAACTTATATGATAAGAGATAAATTCAAGTGAAAGTGGAAATCCTAAACGTGCCAAAGTTGTCAGGACTACATCGGTAGCTTGAGTTTGTCACTGACAAGTGAAGCCTTGATACGCCTCCTTGTGAACGTGTGATCGGTGATAAACGCACACATTACGCAAGCGCACGTATCGCTCAAGTAATATAAAATGTATCGATCCCACGATGACTTAATACCTTAGCTATTAATTGATTGAAGTTAAAATTCTACAAGTATCTAATTGATTAATTGTTGGTTGAACGGTGATTTTTATCTAAAAATAAGTAATTAAAACAGTGCGAAATAAATTAAAAGAAAATTCAATATTATGAAGCTATCTAGGGTTGTGAATCCTTCCAATATCTTTTAAAGATGAAATAATTATCTCATATTTGTGCAATATATCAGGTTATTAACCCGGAACACGAAAATATGCAAAATTCTATTCCGATGGTCAGATGCAAACACCCAAAGTAACCTAATTAAATATATTCCTATGTTAACTAAGAAACTCTAAATTCATTAAGTTTAAGTTCTAATTATGGCTACCCCTGCCCGACAGGTATATTCAAATCCTGTAAGGAAATCTACCTAAGAGACATTTTCCCCAAGGTGAGATCATGAGCTATTAAGTCTAAGATAGTTTATATATTATAATTAAGAGAGATTAATCTAAATTATAATAATAAAAGCTTTACCTTTCACCCCAGCTGAGGGGAGTTACCTACTCATACTTTAAAGTAAAATAAAGAAAGATTTATTGCATAAAATAAAAATTAAATTCAAAAAAATTGTAAATAAACAAACAAGATGTTGTCTTCTTAGTATTCTTATGGAAATCCCCAGAAGAAGATATGAAACTTTCAAATGAATTCAGCCTCAATATATAGGAAAATTTTGGTTTGCGCGTCGCGACGCACCGTTGATATTTGACACATGTACGCGACTTTTATGAGATGATAACACGTGACTGTCAGTAGAATTATTGGCTCAGCATCGCAACGCGTGAAGTCTTACGCGTCGCGACGCTGAAGTCATGCTGACATAAGCAATGACGCGTGGTGTCGGCAGGCTTAATTATTATGCTGACGTCATGATGACAAGTGTCGGTAGAATAATACTTGTGGCTCGTCGCGATGCAGAGGAGTTGCGCGTCGCAACATGTGAAATGATAATTTTACCCTTTTGTCCGTTTTTCACTATTTTGGCCTTGGTTTGATTCCAGTGAGTTCTGAAACCTTATTTATCTACAAAATACACAAAACACATCAAAATATTCATAAAACTCAAGAATCTATACAAAATATTAAGTAAAAGAACGGTGAATATTGATGTATTTTTCGCTTATCACACCCACAAACCTAACATTTTGCTAGTCCTCGAGCAAAACAATAAAATAAAATACAATAAAAAATATTAAAATAAAATTAAACTAAGCCATTTTCGTAGGGATCACGATTGGATTTAGCACATGTAACAAGCCTTTAAACCCTAGGTGCACCTAGTGGACGAGTTGTAGTCTCGTAAGGGCTTACAGCGACAATACCCACAAACGTCAAATGCACACAAGAGAAAAAAGATCAAATAAACAAAATAAACAAGTTAGTGACTAAGAAAGTGAAACTCTTATCCAAGTTAATAGTTGTTTTATTTCTTTCTAAATTACCAAATAAGTAAATTCTCCGATTAATTTTACCATTCTCCGATTATTTTTACCATTCTCCATATACACAACCAACTAGGTATTAATCAAATCATTGTGCCCACAATATTCGTAAGTGTAGTTGAAACGAGAGTAATATTTTTGTCCTAAAATTATATCAGAATTCACACTTTTTTAGCAATGGAATTTTTTTCTTTTTTTTTTGTATATAACATCTTCAATCCATGTAGCGAGCTTTGGGTCATTGATTCGCAAGCAAGTTGGCTTTAGGACACTAGATGTTAAGACACCCCTATGGACTTAATTACTCAGATCTCAAATGTTTAAAGGTTCTGCCATTTGACGCGAATAATCTCTACTTACTGAGGCAAGACGCCCGATTACTAAGTAGAAACTTTATTATTATTAACTCAAGCTTTAACCGTTTGACGCGAACAATCTCTGCTTACTGAGGCAAGACGCCCGGTTACTAAGTAAAAACTTGGTTAATTATGTATATGCACATTTTTTTATTCCATTGCTTTTAGATGCTTCATCCAATAAACTAGAGCATTGAATATTATAAACTTGTCACTTACGACTCATGTTCGTATGTTACCATGCATGTTGATAATACCTGTCAATTGAGCATATGAAGATCTAATTTAATCCGTATTATAGAGAAATCACAAATTTAAATAATTCAAAAAGAAATAAATAAAAATTAACTAGTTACGAAGTAGGTTGAGATACGTCTCAGGAATGGAAATTCCTTACACAACTATCTCACACCAATTTCACCTGATTAGTCAAATTTAAAACATAAGAAAACAAATTTTTTTTTATGATTTTGAATATATTTTTTTAAAATTTTTGACTAAAAATAACACAAGAAAAATAAAAATAAGGTACTAGTCAACTATTCCCCACCCCCAAACCTAATTGAGACATTGTCCCCAATGTCTTAAAAAGAAGAAGGAAAGTTTAGGAGACAGTACCTGGTTAGCGTGGAAAAGAAAATTAAAGGTTAAGATCTAGATTTATCCGACGTTTCTTACCACGATCATTATCAGACCAGTAATTTATGGTTAAAAGGCTAAAAGTTGGTCAATTAAATCATGGGCAGTTCTGACAGTGAAGGGGATATCTTTTACAAATTTTGAAACGAACCCATTTCTCCGGGCATCATCAAGAAACACACAAAGAAAGATATAAAATCCATCAACGTTAGTAGTCCAATTTGTTTCTGGTGTATGTTCAAGTTCGCTCAAGATAGCATTGTAAAAATTTCCTCAATCGTGCCCAAACCACCTCGCAAAGCAATAAAAGCATCAGCACGGTTAATCATTTCAACAAGTCATTCGGACATACCTGGCACGATAAGTTCCTCTCCGTTTGATTGTCCAATAAGATTTGCCTCTGCCAAAGTGTGGACACGGCGACGCGGTCCGGGCTTTGGGCCCTTCAAGAGTACGGAGTAGCCCGCGGAGGACTAAACCGGAGAATAAATGAGTCACCACCCAGTGTAAAATAATAAAATAACAATAAACGTAAATTAAATGTAAAATAATAAAAGACTAATAATACGAGATAATGCGGAATACTAAATATGTGACCAAATAATTTGGTCGTTTTCAATGTAAGACTTCGCATGCCCGTTTGGACGTATTCCACGTCCAACCAAGCATGCCGTTTCCAGGACGTCAAAATAAAATATAACAAAGGGTGCCCTCAGGTCTTACCTTTTAAGTCGCTTCACGGGAATGTGTTGGTGTTGGACAGTTATGACCCACAACGTCACTGTTTGTAAAAGACATTGTGTTTTTTATATAAAAATTAACTATGTAGTAATGAAATTGCCTTTTACCGTTTTGTAATTTATTTACTTTCATATATAAATGGTAAAAGTCCATATGATTAGTTCTGGATTGAGATGATATGAGACAGTATCAATCCATAAAGGTTTAATCATTTAATATCCATAGTCGTAGTGTTATCGAGATTGGACATCGATAATGCGGAATAGACTAGTATTGCACTTGTGCGCGTTGTGAGGGCATAACGGCATAGTTCTCATATATTTAAGTATTGGATACTTATGCAAGTGTGATAGAAGGTTGTGTTTTACCGATGGTACGGAAAACAGCTTCGCTCTAGATAGACCCCATGGAATCCCATTGGTAGTATGTATATGTGTCTACGGGAGTCCGCTTCAGGGTAGGTGTATTTGGTCTTAACATGAGACTTGCATCGCTAGTACTTGCGACAATCGTTAGACTTTGGTTTTGGTCGTCCAGGGCTTTAACAGTTTCTGTGTACGCCTCTTCTAGGTTTATTAAGAATCGTAGTGTATTGGATGTGATGTCAAGACGAAAGTATCACTTCAGACATATGGAGATGATAATCACGCAGGGATTCAGAACTGGTTCTCTATTGTGTTGTAACCATCGGGATAATATGACAAGGTCATGATTATCATATTCAAAGAGACTAGTTGCTCGATATCCGATATGTGCTTCGTAAGGGGCAAACACTTTTCCAGCCCCAGGCCTTGCACGTGACATCCGATACTGGATCGCAATACACAATACTACAATATATTATGCCTGATAAAGATCGTATATTCCAATAAGAATATTTCTGGAGAATTGGGTAGGCATGGCGCTTTGCTAGAAGCCAACCTTGTCTCGTAAATAGGTAAAAAAATGTAGTACGAGGTACGTACGTGTTCGGATATTCCGACGATCGTATTTACTGCCAACATATCCAGGGATCTCTTAGGTCGCTTCCCGAAGATTCACCGATGACGTATAATTTGAGCTTAATTAATCTGGGATTAATTACGGAGAGACTTTATCTTGGATAAAGTACTATTTGAAGAGAGAGAAAGATTAATTTGGAATTAATCATTAAAATAATATATTCGATATATTATTCGGAATTAGATTTCGACGCGGAATTAAAATTAGATTTTAATTCGGGCAAACGAGTTAATTTAGAATTAATTCGTTTGTGACGTGAATAGTAATTTTACTAGGCATAATTATTTAATTAAATTCGATTTTAAATTACATCGCAACGGAAGTTCGTTAATTCGGAATTAGCGAACCCGAGCCCGAGAGTGTTTGCGGGCCCACTCGCATTCGGAATCGAGTGGGGCCCACATGTCACATCAATCATCACATCACTAGTCAACTAATTCACTTTAGGTTGATGTGTTTAGGTGAGTTGGTGATTGTGTGTGTTACACTCCAAAATCAAAGCATTGAAAGCTTGTGTGACTATTACCTAATACAACTTTTGGTATATGGTTTATAATTGTTTTTGAAACAAAGACACACAATCTTCATCTCTCCTCCATGACCGAAACCTGTGAAGAAAATTACTCTCCCCATTTTGCTTCTTCTTGACCGAAAATTGAGAGAAGAAAGTGCAGAATTTTTGTGGCAAAAATTCTCCTTGAGCTAGCACTCTTCAAGGGATCATACAAGGTGATTAGGGAAACCTATTCAAGAGCTTGGAAAGACAAAAGAAAGCTTGGAGAATTGTGGACTGCCTTGGCTGAATCTTGGACTGCTTGGAGAGGAAAAATTTTATTGTTTGACGCATCCAAAATCGATCGATGTAAGTGTGTTTCCGCCACTCTTCTTCGTTATTCATTCGCATTTCTTTGTTCATTATGATCTTGGGACTAATTATAGAAACCAACAATGGTATCATTGAGCCTAAAATGAGCATGAAATGTATTAGGGTAAAATTTGGGGAAAATCCATGTGAGCATGATTTGATTAAATTGAATGGTTGAGTATGCTTGAATGTTGATGAAATGAGATGTGATTGGATCAATTTCAACAAATTGTGATTGGATCAAAATTTACCCCACCTTATGGCTTGGCCGAATATGATTACTACCCTAGGTTCTTGGTATTTTTTGTTTTGATGATCATTGGATGAGTTGAAACGAATGGAAAATTCGATTTGTAATTCGATTGGATTGAAAAACGAAATTGGACTAAATTCCTTACCTTGGCCGAGAACTTGATGGCATGTATTGGACTTGATTTTTTATTCAAAAATTGTTGGACAATAATTGAACAATTAGATACATAATTAATTGGTTAAATTGTATTTTGGAAATATTGATTTAGTTAATTAATTGATGTATTACACTTTAATTAATTAAGTTATAAAATTTGGAATTTTAAAATTTGGTTAATGGGCTTAATTTTGAATTGGGCTTGAAATTATTATATTTGGGCATAATGGGCTTGGTTGGGCCAAGTTGGTTTAGGCCAATTGGATTGGATCCTAATTGGGCCTAAATCATTCCATTAAGTCCAAATGTAATAAATGGGCTTTAAAGTTTAATTGGGCCTTATGGGCTTGATATTGGTTTTATGGAAAATGAGGGTGATTCCTTACTTGGGCTTGGTAATTGGGTTTGACCCGTATTGACCAAAGCACATGCCTTATGAAATCAATTGAAAGCCCATCATACTTTAATTAAACGAACATTGGATGTTAGTTCGGCTTTGAGACCCGATAAGATTAGATTTGGAATCTAAGTCGTTAAAGCGCATTAAAAAGTGTAAATATTTAATTTGGAATTAAATAATAGAATTAGTATTGAATACGACTTAAATTAGATTTAACGAGTAGTTCGATATAATTCAAGAATTCGTACTTTGAGTACTTATTCTCAAACGAGTTGGACTAGCGCAAAATCAAATCGTTGTTTGAACATTGGATGGTCACATAATTAAAGAATAATTAATTTGATTAGATTGGTTGTAATGCATGCTATGAATGAATATATGGATGTGTTGAATGAATAGCGTATATCGGATGGATATTAGAAGGGAAAGGGTAATTTTGGAAATTATTGTAAATTTGGAATTTATAAATTGGACCTGCGTGTCCAGCCTTATCTCTTATTATCTCTTTGTATTCTCTTCTCACCTAATTCCCCTCAATGTTAATGAGGTTTCTATTATTGTATTATGTAATTGGGTAGAAGTAGAATAGTGCTAGCCGGGGAGAGGAAAATGAGTGATTTGTTCTAGGAACAATCTGTTTAAATATTCATCTGCATATCGTTATTAATTTACTTTCGCGCCTTATGATGTTTTAGAAGCATGCTTAAGGGTGTATGTGTTGGATAATATGACCCATAGCGTCACTATTTGTATAGATCATAGTGTTGTTGTACAAATTAACTATGTGACAAGGAAATTGCACTCTCATCATTTGTGATTAGATCACCATAGATGTATAAATGAAGAGAGGTCCATATGATTAGTTCCTGGATTGAGAATGATATGAGACAGTATCAGTCCGTGAAGGATTAATCATTAAATATCCCTAGTCGTAGTATTATCGAGACTGGACATCGATAATGCAGAATAGGCTAGTATTGCACTTGTGCGCGTTGTGAGGGCACAACGACATAGTTCTCATATATTGGGTATTGGATACTCATGCAAGTGTAATAGGAGGTTGTGTTTCACCGATGGTACGGGAAATAGCTTCGCTCTGGATAGACCCCCTCGGAATCCCATTGGTAGTATGACTATGTGTCTATGGGAGTCCGACATCAGGGTAGGTGTAATTTGGTCTTAACCTGAGACTTGCACCGCTAATGCTTGCGACAATCAATATACTTTTGTTGAGGTCGTCCAGGGCTGTAACAGGTTCTGTGTACGCCGATACTGAGTATATTGAGAATCGTAGAGTATTGGGTGTGATGTCAAGACGGAAGTATCACTCCAGTCATAATGGAGATGCTGTCACGTAGGATACGGTATTAGTGCTCTTAAGTGCTGCGCGGCCATCGGGGTATTATGACTAGGTCATGTATATCCGATTATAGAGACTAGTTACCAGACATCCGACATGTGCTTCGTACGGGGCAGACACAACTCCAGCCCCAGGCCTAGCACGTGACCATCCGATACTGGATCGAAATACGCAATACTACTGTATACTATGCCTGATACAGATCTATATATTCCTGTAAGAATATTTCCGGAGAATTGGGTAGGCATGGCGCTTTGCTAGAGGCCAACCTTGTCTTGTGAATCGGTGTAAACGTGGTACGAGGTACTTACGTGTTCGGATAGTCCGACGACTTGTTTACTGCCAACATATCTGGGGATCTCATGGGTCGCTTCCCAAAGATTCACCGATGACGTATGACTCGCACTCATAATTAATCTGGGATTAATTTGATGAGAGAGAAAATTAATCTGGGATTAATTACGGAGATATTTTATCTGGGATAAAATATCGTCTAAAGAGAGAAAACGATTGATTTAGAATTAATCGGGTAAATTGATATATTTGATATATCAATCGTAATTGGATTTCGACGCGGAATTGAAATTGGATTTTAATTCGGGCGAACGAATTAATTTAGAATTAATTCGTTAGCGACGTGAATAGTGAATTCGCTAGGCGTAATCATTTAATTACGACGCAACGGAAAATTCGCTAATTAGGAATTAGCGAACCCGAGCCCGAGAGTGATTGCGAGCGCATTCGTATTTCGAATTCGAGTGCGGCACGCAAGTCACATCAAGCGTCAAATCAAATGTCACTTTGAGTGATGTGACAACTTGTCACTTGATTGAATGAAAGATGTGACTTGATGTAGTTGGTAGTGGTTGGAAAAGGCTTTTAAAAGTTGATGGTAATATATTATTACATATATTACTTTGACTTTTGAAAAGTGTATATCATATATTTAATTTTAGAAATCATATATAAGATATACAAAACCATTTTAACAACTAACACACAACTTCTTCTCTTCTAATTCTCTCTCACCATTCACGCCCAAGGGGCTGTCTAAATGCTCACTGGTTTGCTTCAAAACCGTGAGCTTAGGGAGGCAATGGGTGTTGATTTTTTGGCAAAATCAAGTAGAGCTAGCACTCCGAGCACTCCGATAGACATGCGAAGGTGATAGGGAAACTTACCCACGAGCCGGGAATCAAACGACGAAGATTTGAAGCTCAAATGATAAAGCAAGATCTGAAAACTTGAACCAGTGGACTGCTCACTGCCAAGTCCGAATTTCAAAGGGAAAAATGATTTTGTTCGTCGTTTCGTCGCACAACCGATCAATGTAAGTATTCCGCATCTTCTTTGATGATGTATTTCACACTTTATCATGCTTGTTTGATGATCTTGGGACCTAGATAATTACCAACAATGGCATCAAGAGCCTAGGTTCAAGCATGAAATTTTTAGGGCTAAAATTTGGGTAAACTTGTTTTGAGCATGATTTGAATGAATTGAATGTTTGAGTATGCTTATAACATGTTAATTAAGGATTGATTGGATCAATTTAATGAAATAATGATTGGATCAATTTTCCCCAATTGATGGAGCTTGGCCGAATGGTATAAGGCATTTGGAGATTTGGAATTTTTTTCATTTTGATTCATTGGATGAGTTATAATGATGTAGGATGATGTTGATTGAGATTGAATGGATTAATTTTGAATTGGATAAAATCCCCAAATACTTACCTTGGCCGAATTAATAATGCCCTTTAAGTCTTGGATTTTTGATTTTTGAACATTGGATGTATTGGAAATCATTCGGGAAGTTAATTAGATGTCGATTGTGGAATTAATTGGATTAAATTCAAATCGGACAAAAATTACTCCTTGGCCGAGACTTAGAAGCATGGTAAATGGGTTTGATTTTTCATTATGTGTTGGACATGTGATGATGATAATGAACATGATTAATTGGACTAATTGGTGTTTTAGAAATATTGATTTGGGTGATTAATCATGTAATGCACTTTAGGTAATTAAATTGCGAAATTTGGATTTGTGTAATTTAATGAATTAGGCCTTTAAATTGGATTTGGGCTTATTATGTTGTAATTGGGCTTATTGGGCTTGATTTTATCAAGTTGGATTTAGGCAAATGGATTGGATCCAATTGGGCCCAAACCTTAACCATAAAGCCCAAATGCAACTTATAAACCTTTAAAGTTTAATTGGGCCTAATGGGCCTAAATTGATTTCTGGGCTTATGGGGTTACTCCTTGATTGGGCTTGGTTGCCGAAGCCCACGCCTTATAGAAATTAATTAAAGCCCATTAGACTTGAATTGAATTGACGTTGGACGTTAATCGGGCTTTGAGTCCCGATGCGATTAAATTTGGAATTTAAGTCGAAAAGGTTTATTAAATAAAGTGTAATATTTAATTTGGAATTGAATAGTGAATTAGTATTAAATACATGTTAAATTGGATTTAATGATGTAGTTTAATTTAATTCATGAATTCGTACTTTGAGTACTTATTCGCAAAACGAGTTTGACTCGAGCAAAATCAAATCGTTGTTTGAACATTGGATGATCACTAATTATCAGATTAATTAATTTGATTAGATTGATTGATAACATGCTTGTGTGAATACATGGTTGTGATGAATGAATAATGTATATCGGATGGATATTAGTCGGGTGGGGGCAATTTTGGAAATTGTTGTAATAAATTCGATTTATTAAATTGGACCTGCGTGTCCAGCCTTATCACCTCTATTCTCTTTGTATTCTCTTCTCACCTATTCCCCTCGATGTAAATGAGGTTTCTTTAGAAGTGTAGTGTAACGGGTAGAAGTAATACAAGTGCTAGTTTGAGAGAAAAATGGAGAGAGATTTGATCTAGGATCAATGTGTGAAGTATCCATCCGCATATCATTATTATTTATTTTCATATGCGCTTTATTATGTATTTAGAATGCATGTTTAAGGGTGTATGATGATGAGACCTTAACAAAGATAATAAATTGGTAGCCAATTTGCACGGAAAAAACCCTCATCAAATATCATGCGTCTTTTCCTTCCATTGAGTGATTCTTACTCAAGATCCTAGATTGGCATGGGTTGTTGGCCAAAGTCAAGCCCTTGTCCGTCGAAGATGTGTTTGAATCACGAGGCTTTGTTCCATATTGGTGTCTTGTCCAAGTTGTGGTTTGTTGGCCAAAGTCAAGACCACTTCTTGTCCAACGACATTGATTACGAAGCTTCCATGGTCAATGGGTCCACGCTTGACTGGGATCATTAGGTTTGTTGTGCCAAAGCCAAGGCCTAGTTGATTCAGAGGAAAAAGGTTAGGTAATACATTGGATGTATTGGCATATATAAGATATATGTTTCGGACTTGGAAGTCCCCCTACCGGATCTAGGAATTGGATCGGATCCAATCGATCTTAGAGATCTACCTAGTTAATTATCATACAATTTGTTGGCCAAAGTCAAGATTGTGTGATATTTAACGGGATCCTAGCCCACTAGGAAACGCGGTTTCCCGAGTACTCGACAGAGGGTTAGAGACTCGCCGAAAAATAGTGGGAGGCAAGAATTGAATTTGCAATATTCGTTCAATTACTTGCCATATGCGCTCAGACAAATATCACTCGTCAAATAAATTAAAAGTATTAGTTGGACTAATATTTAATGTTGTTTTAACTAAGCAGTTGGACTGTATTATATTTGATTATATAATTGGATTATAGTAATCAATATATTTGAATTAATTGATTTCAATTTACAGTTGATTTTATAATTGGATTATAGTAATCAATGTAATTGAGGTTAATTAATTTAAATTATATTTGATTGTATAGTTGGACTATAATAATCATTATAATAAATAGTACTACAAATCATTGATTAAATAGTTGGACTATTAGAATCAAGATTAAATTGAAAGATTGGACATTTAAATATAATCTTGGATTAAAATATTTAAATGGTTTAATTTTCAAATTGGGAATTAAATTTCAGGATGGTCCTGGAAATAAATAATAAGTTACTTTAGTTGATATAAAATACCTATTATGCCTAAGCCCGAGAATTAAGCAATAGTAGAGCATGATCTTTGGAAGTTTCATGTAATGATAACTTAAAGTGCTTAATCCGTTATACTTGACATAAATCTATGTTTAGATTTAAGAAGTATTAAAATTGCAATTGATAACTCTTGGAGAGTTAATGACAAATCTCAAGGAGATAAAGTCGAACTTTGCAATTAGGTAAGTAGCGCAAGACGCACTTTACTACAATATTCTAGAAACCCAAGGCTTGGCCAAAGGCTTTGAAATATTGGAGAGGGTAAAGGAAAATTCATTATTATCTTCTGGGAAGATAAATGACATATCCTAAAGTGACTGCCGTTTGGTAGTGGCAGACACGAAGGAATTAAAGAAAGGGCAAGGCTCTGACTTTAAAAATGATTGTCAAAGTTATGTTCACTACTAGTATTGAAATTAGATTTTAAATACTTAGTGTGGTACATAAAATATATGTATTGATGTTCAGAATCTGCTTTGAGCAGGATACTGACTTCAAGCTGAGATTGCTCTGCGAATCGGAAACGGGACGAAAGTCGCTGTTTCGACCGTAGATACCTAAGTTTAGGAACTACCCTTCGGGTGTGTACTTAAATTAGGAACTGTTATAATGTAACTAGTTTGACTAGAGACATTATCTCTATATCAGTGTTTAATCCGTTGTGGATAAACCTTTATATTCTAGAACACTAAGTGTTTCATTATATAAAGATGATACTGAGATAAACACATTAGATGTGAATAACAGAATTTATATTTTGAATATAATTAAAATCTCAAAACATATAAAATGACAAATAAATAGCTCAAATTGATTTGATCAAGTAGAGACTTATTTGTGGCATTGTTGTCTAGGACAGAATTAAATAAGAGTCGTATATCCACACTTTTGAAGAGTGGGTACTAGGACTGATTTGACTATTCAAATAAAGTCTACGAATCTAGTTTATTAGGTAAAGTACCTAAAACACTATTTACTTGGTAATAGTGAAAGTGCCACCGATCTGTTAGCCCTATTCATAGTGATGTAAGTGGGCCCATGTCTAGCTAGGCTAGATGTGGATATGAATATTTCGTGACCTTAACAGATGTGGTCACGTTATGGTTATGTGTTTCTTTGAAGAAACAAATCGGAAACTTTTAGAGTTTCGACACGAAGTAGACAGACAGATCGCCTATAGTATTATACCGTCACGGTAAGACCGTAATGGAAAATACATAAGCAATAAGTTTCACATATACTTGAAAGAGTATAGTATTCTTTCAAATGAGGACTCATCCCGAGACACGTCAGTTTGACGGTGTATCCGTACGGAGAAACCGAATTTTGTTGGATATGATAAGGTTTATCACGAGTCACTCTGAGCTACCATTTCCTTCAACGATATGTATTAACAGTGCAAAACTTATTTAGAATAAGGTTCCATAAAAAAAAATATGTTTGACAGAATTCATATTGGATATGAACGGGAAAGAAACAGGGTTTCACACTCCTGAACATTTGGGAATGTAAGGCATACGTTTGGATGATACCAAACCAGAACCCAAATTGGATAAGTGCCAAAGTATTGGTTATCCTAGGGGAAACCATAAGTATAGTACTTATAAATCTCACGAGAGAACAATGTTATTGTTGCTCACCATGCGGTTTTCCTAAGAGGAATACCTATATGCAGTGGTAAGTGGGAGGATGGTATAACTCGATGAAAATCGGAGTAATACTGTTCAAGGCACGAAGTCCTTAGTGGAACATAAATAGTTCATCAAGGATGAAACTATACCATTAAAATTCAAATACACAAGAACCACAAGATCGGAGAGAATCAGAAAACAACCTGGGGTATGGGTTTCTGATCTCACCTCATAAAGATGTCAATCTTGTTGAGGTATACCATCCGACTACGTTTTGAGGAAGTGATACAAAGTATCGACTCCCTATTATGGCAAAATGCCATGAGTCCGAAATGGATTCCATGTATAACAACTATGTTTGGATACTAGTTGTGTACCGCAAGACATTGTGCCTATTGGTACAACGTAAGTCTTCAAGGAAGACATACATGGATGGCAACATACCAACGTACAAAGCTAGGCTTGTGACGGAAAGGTATCGTTATCAACATTGTGTTGATTACGGTTCAACCTTTTACCTGTTGCCATGGTAAATCCATTTGGATAATGCTGCTGAGAAACTGTACATTTATGAAATGTGTCAGTTAAAGATCAAAATCGCTTTCCTGAAAAGGAAACCTTTTGGAGGATATTTTCAACATCTTGACGATTTTGTATAACCGCAAACAAGGTTTGCGGGTTATTCGATCCATGTTTGGATTGAAGCAAGCATTAAGGTTCTTGGAACTGTCATTTTGATGTAATCATAATGTTTATGATTTAATTCAAAACGAAATGATTCTTGTGTATATAGGAGGTTAGTGGGAGCGCACTGACAGTGAAATTCCCAATAAAGCAATTGGTGTGAAAGCTTGGCTTTCATAGAAATTCTCCGTAGAATTCTGGAGAGTAACAACCTTTATTCAAGGAATAAAGATCTACTGGGATAGATTTGGAGTTGTTAACACTCTCTGGGAAATTGTACATTTAAAATGTACTTGATATGGTGTCTCATACGCTTCGAGCATATGGAGTCACAGTCAGGTCAATCCAAGTGATAGTCACTGGATTGAAGTTAAGAACATCTGTTAGTATCTCAGAGAACTAAAGATGTTGTCTTAAGCTATGGAGAAGGAGAACTTGAAGTGACTGGGATCACTGCTGCAAGTTTCCAAACAGTTAAATACTATGGTACTATAAAGTTTGAATAATGGAACAGTGAGCTGGAAATCTTCGAGCAAGATTCTGTTACCAAATAAACAACAAATGCGGATTATTGCTACAGCTGAGGCAGCAATAGAAGCCATTTGGGTTGATAATAAATCTAATTAGATTAGATATGGTTCTGTTAGCAGCTGAGCTGGGCGTCAGCACAGGCTAAAGAATTAATGGTCTCATCGACGACCCAGATATATACTTCTATATTCATCTGATTCTTCGGATCATACATCGTGGCGATGTGATGATCGTATAAATCGCGTCAGACGATAATCATGGAAATCCGCTGACAAAAACCTTTTCTCAGCAATTTGAGCGAACTGTACATAGTTCGGGTGTACGACACTTGAGTGACTGGCTATGTGCCAAGTGGGAGATTGTTGGATAATATGACCCATAGCGTCACTATTTGTACAGATCATAGTGTTGTTGTACAAATTAACTATGTGACAAGGAAATTGCACTCTCATCATTTGTGATTAGATCACCATAGATGTATAAATGAAGAGAGGTCCATATGATTAGTTCCTGGATTGAGAATGATATGAGACAGTATCAGTCCGTGAAGGATTAATCATTAAATATCCCTAGTCGTAGTATTATCGAGACTGGACATCGATAATGCAGAATAGGCTAGTATTGCACTTGTGCGCGTTGTGAGGGCACAACGGCATAGTTCTCATATATTTGGGTATTGGATACTCATGCAACTGTAATAGGAGGTTGTGTTTCACCGATGGTACAGGAAATAGCTTCGCTCTGGATGGACCCCCTCGGAATCCCATTGGTAGTATGACTATGTGTCTATGGGAGTCCGACATCAGGGTAGGTGTAATTGGTCTTAACCTGAGACTTGCACCGCTAATGCTTGCGACAATCAATATACTTTTGTTGAGGTCGTCCAGGGCTGTAACAGGTTCTGTGTACGCCGATACTGAGTATATTGAGAATCGTAAAGTATTGGGTGTGATGTCAAGACGGAAGTATCACTCCAGTCATAATGGAGATGATGTCACGTAGGATACGGTATTAGTGCTCTTAAGTGCTGCGCGGCCATCGGGGTATTATGACTACATCATGTATATCCGATTATAGAGACTAGTTACCAGACATCCGACATGTGCTTCGTACGGGGCAGACACAACTCCAGCCCCAGGCCTAGCACGTGACCATCCGATACTGGATCGAAATACGCAATACTACTGTATACTATGCCTGATACAGATCTATATATTCCTGTAAGAATATTTCCGGAGAATTGGGTAGGCATGGCGCTTTGCTAGAGGCCTACCTTGTCTTGTGAATCGGTGTAAACGTGGTACGAGGTACTTACGTGTTCGGATAGTCCGACGACTTGTTTACTGCCAACATATCTGGGGATCTCATGGGTCGCTTCCCAAAGATTCACCGATGACGTATGACTCGCACTCATAATTAATCTGGGATTAATTTGATGAGAGAGAAAATTAATCTGGGATTAATTACGGAGATATTTTATCTGGGATAAAATATCGTCTAAAGAGAGAAAACGATTGATTTAGAATTAATCGGGTAAATTGATATATTTGATATATCAATCGTAATTGGATTTCGACGCGGAATTGAAATTGGATTTTAATTCGGGCGAACGAATTAATTTAGAATTAATTCGTTAGCGACGTGAATAGTGAATTTGCTAGGCGTAATCATTTAATTACGACGCAACGGAAAATTCGCTAATTAGGAATTAGCGAACCCGAGCCCGAGAGTGATTGCGAGCGCATTCGTATTTCGAATTCGAGTGCGGCACGCAAGTCACATCAATCGTCAAATCATTCGTCACATCAAGCGTCAAATCAAATGTCACTTTGAGTGATGTGACAACTTGTCACTTGATTGAATGAAAGATGTGACTTGATGTAGTTGGTAGTGGTTGGAAAAGGCTTTTAAAAGTTGATGGTAATATATTATTACATATATTACTTTGACTTTTGAAAAGTGTATATCATATATTTAATTTTAGAAATCATATATAAGATATACAAAACCATTTTAACAACTAACACACAACTTCTTCTCTTCTAATTCTCTCTCACCATTCACGCCCAGGGGCTGTGAAATGCTCACTGGTTTGCTTCAAAACCGTGAGCTTAGGGAGGCAATGGGTGTTGATTTTGTGGCAAAATCAAGTAGAGCTAGCACTCCGAGAGACATGCGAAGGTGATAGGGAAACTTACCCACGAGCCGGGAATCAAACGACGAAGATTTGAAGCTCAAATGATGAAGCAAAATCTGAAAACTTGAACCAGTGGACTGCTCACTGCCAAGTCCGAATTTCAAAGGGAAAAATGATTTTGTTCGTCGTTTCGTCGCACAACCGATCAATGTAAGTATTCCGCATCTTCTTTGATATGTATTTCACACTTTATCATGCTTGTTTGATGATCTTGGGACCTAGATAATTACCAACAGTATGATGAGACCTTAACAAAGATAATAAATTGGTTGCCAATTTACGCGAAAAACCCTCAAATCATATTAAGCGTTTTCCTTCCGTTGAGTGATTCTTACTCAAGATCCAAAGTTGGCATTGGTTTGTTGGCCAAAGTCAAGACCCTTGTCAATTGCGGATGTGTTTGAATCATGAGAGTTTTGTTCCATATCGGTGTCTTGTCCAAGTCGTGATTTGTTGGCCAAAGTCAAGATCACTTCTTGTCCATCGACATTGATTACGATACTTTCCATGTCAATGGGTCCCACTTAACTGGAATCATTAAGCTTGTTGTGCCAAAACCAAGGCTTAGTTGATTCAGAGGAAAAAGGTTAGGAAAATATATTGGATATATGGCATATATAGTATATATGTTTCAGACTTGGATGTCCACCTACCGGATCTAGAAATTGGATTAGATCCAATTGATCTTCGAGATCTACCTAGTTAAATAACATACAGCTTGTTGTCCAAAGTCAATGTTGTGTGTTATTTAACGGGATCCTAGCCCACTAGGAAACTGGGTTTCCCGAGTACTGGACAGAGGGTTAGAGGCTCACCGAAAAATAGTGGGAGGCTAGTATTGAATTTGTAATTTCATTCAGATACTTAGCTTTACGCGCTTTCAAATTATTTCGTAAAAAAATTATTATTAGTTGGACTAATATAATGTCATTTTTCTTGTAATAGTTAGACTATACCCAAATATCGTTGATTAGATAGTTAGACTATCGTAATCAAGATGACTGGAAAGGGAAATGTCTGAGACATTATCATAGGCGAAAATGTCTTCAAGGGCACGAACTTTGCAGATTGGGAAATGAATATGAGGATTGTCCTTGGAGCCGATAGGCTGCTATATACTATACAGAGACCTATTGGGCCTAAGCCCAAACCTGATGAGCTACTTGAGCTGAAGCTTTGGAAGACTCACAGCGATGATTATGAAACTGCTCAGTCAATTATGCTTGCTGCTATGAATCAGTATTTCCGTCGACAGAACAGGGACTTGAATCCCTATAACATGTTGGTGAGGTTGCAAGATCTTCACCGATCTAACCGAAGGTCGTAGAGATATGAGTTAGTGGGGAAGCTCTTCTGTACACGTTTGTCAGAAGGCATGTCTGTTGAATCCTATGTGGTACAGATGATTGCTGACATAGATGAGCTGGCTAACATGGGGATAGTCTTAGAGGCTGAGATTACCATAGTATGATCTTACAATCTCTCCCCGACACTTGGAAACAGTTCATCATAAGCTATAACCTGATGAACACTGATGATACTCTTGGAGAGTTGTTGTCAATTCTCAAGGAAGCTGAAAGGGAGATGCTTAAAGTCAACAAGCGCGAGGCGCACTTTGCTTCGACATCTCAGACACCGAGGGTTGGGCCCAAGGCGACTAGAGGTGTGAAGAAGAAGCAGCATAAAAGAAAAGGGAAGGCCAAATCGTCAAAGGCTTCTGGGAAGCCTAAGGACAAATCTAAGGATGTTTGCCTCCAGCGCGGCAAGTGGGGTCACTGGAAGCGTGACTACCGCGAGTACAAGGCACTCCAGAAGGAGATTAAAGCGGGCAAGGCACCGGCTTCAGGTATGTTTGTTATTGAAATAAACATGACTACTTCTAGTTTTAAAAATTGGATTTTTGATTCTGGTTGTGGTACTCACATATGTACTGATGTGCATGATCTGCAGATTAGCAGGAGACTGGCCTCAGGGGAGATTGATCTACGCGTCAGAAATGGGGCACCAGTCGCCGTTTTGGCCGTTGGCACTTTTGTTTTAGAACTGCCCTCGGGGCATGTACTTGAACTTAATGACTGTTATTATGTACCTAGTTTGACTAGGAATATTATTTCTGTATCTATGTTAACCCAATGTGGGTATACTTTTGTATTTCGGAACACTGGGTGTTACTTATATAAAAATGATGTAGAAATTTGCACTGCTATTGCAAATAATGGTCTTTATATTTTGAATATAAATCTATCTCCAACATATAATATAACAAACAAAAGGCTCAAAATGAGTAACAAAGATGATACTTATATGTGGCACTGTCGTCTAGGACACATAAACAAGACTCGCATATCCACACCTTCGAAAAGTGGGTACTTGGACGGATTTGATCCAAATTCATATGACGTCTGCGAATCTTGCTTATTAGGCAAAATGCCTAAATCACCTTTTAGCGGTAAAGGTGAACGCACCACTAAACCGTTAGCCCTCATTCATAGTGACGTATGTGGGCCCATGTCTAGCTAGGCTAGAGGTGGATACGAATACTTCGTAACCTTTACGGATGATGCATCACGTTATGGTTATGTGTATCTTATGAGACACAAGACGGAAACTTTTGAGAAATTCAAAGAGTTTCGACACGAAGTTGAAAAACAGACCGGCAAGAGTATAAAGACATTACGGTCGGACCGTGGTGGTGAATACTTGAGCAATGAGTTTCTAGATTACCTGAAAGAATATGGTATTCTTTCACATTGGACTCCTCATGGAACACCGTAATTAAATGGTGTTTCCGAACAGAGAAACCGAACTTTATTGGACATGATTAGGTCTATGATGAGTCACACTGAGCTACATGTTTCCTTCTGGGGATATGCATTAAACAGTGCAATTCTGATTTTGAATAAGGTTCCGTCAAAGTCTGTACAACAGACACCATATGAAATATGGACAGGAAAGAAACCGGTTTCTCAATCCTGAAGATTTGGGATGCTAGGCATACGTCAAACGTTTGGAAGGTACCAAACTTGAGCCCAAATCGGATAAATGCCTATTCGTAGGATATCCTAGGGAAACCAAAAGATATTACTTCTATCACCCACGAGAGAACAAAGTATTTGTTGCTCTACATGCGGTTTTCCTTGAGAATGAATTCCTAAATGTAGTGGTTAGTGGGAGGAAAGTAGAACTCGATGAAAATCGAAGTGATACTGTTCCTGGCATATAATCCTAAACGGAACAAGAACAGTCTATCCGGGATGAGACTGTACTACAATCTTCTATTACACAAGGACCGCGTAAGTCAGAGAGAGTCAGGAAACAACCTGAGAGGTATGGGTTTATGATCTCACCTCATGTAGATATTAATCTCATTGAGGATAACGAACCGGCTACGTATGAGGAAGCGATACAAGATATCGATTCTGCTTTATGGCAAGAAGCCATGAAGTCCGAAATGGATTCCATGTACACCAACCAAGTTTGGACACTGGTTGATGCACCAGAAGGCGTAAAGCCTATTGGATGCAAATGGGTATTCAAGAAGAAGACCGACATGGATGGCAACATACAAACGTACAAAGCTAGGCTTGTAGCGAAGGGGTATCGTCAATGACATGGTGTCGATTACGATGAAACTTTCTCACCTGTTGCCATGATTAAATCCATTCGGATAATGCTTGCAATTACTGCATATTTCGATTACGAGATATGGCAGATAGACGTTAAAACCGCTTTCCTTAATGGAAACCTTTCGGAGGATGTTTATATGCAACAGCCTGACGGTTTTATCGTGCCTAGACTTGTAAACAAGGTTTGTAAGTTAAATCGGTCCATTTATGGACTGAAGCAAGCATCGCGGTCATGGAACCAATGTTTTGATGAGATTATAAAAGAATATGATTTCATTCAAAACGAAGATGATCCTTGTGTATACAAGAAGGTTAGTGGGAGAGCACTGACTTTTATTGTCCTTTATGTTGACGATGTATTGCTAATAGGCAATGACATTCCCATGCTAACGTCGGTGAAAGCTTGGCTTTCATTGAAATTCTCCATGAAAGATCTGGGAGAAGCTGCTTGGACTCTCCCAGAGTACGTACATTGACAAAGTGTTGAAGAGATTCAACATGGATCAGTCCAAGAGAGGACTATTGCTAGTGTCACATGGCGTCCATCTATCTAAGGACATGTGTCTTAAAACTTAAGATGAGAGAGACAACATGGGTCGGATACCGTTCGCCTCGACAGTCAGATCGATCATGTATGTCATGATATGTATGCGACCTGATGTCTCATATATTTTAGCATGTGTAGTCGCTATCAGGCCGATCCAGGTGAAGGTCACTAGATGGCGGTAAGAATATCCTAAAGTATCTTAGAAGAACTAAGGATGCTTTCTTAATCTATGGAGATGGAGAACTTGAGGTAACTGGGTATACCGATGCAAGTTTCCAGACTGACAAAGACGACTGCAAGTCACAATCCGGGTACATATTTTGTTTGAATAACGGAGCAGTGAGCTGGAAATCTTCCAAGCAAGAGACTGTTACCGATTCAACAACAGAAGCATAGTACATTGCTGCAGCTGAAGCAGCAAAAGAAGCAGTTCGGATTCGAAAATTCCTAATTGGATTAGGAGTAGTTCCGTTAGCAGCTGAGCCCGTTCCATTATATTGTGACAATAAAGGAGCTATAGCGCAGGCTAAGGAACCGCGGTCTCATCAATGATCCAAGCATGTTCTTCGATGTTTCCATCTGATTCGTGAGATCATACATCGTGGCGATGTGAAGGTCGAGAAGGTCGCATCAGATGACAACATGGCAGATCCGCTGACGAAAGTTATTCCTCAGCAAAAGTTTGAGTGACATGTACATAGTTCATGTATTAGATGCTTGAGTGACTGGCTATAGGCCAAGTGGAAGATTGTTGGACAGTTATGACCCATAGCGTCACTGTTTGTAAAAGACATTATGTTTTTTGTACAAAAATTAACTATGTAGTAATGAAATTGCCTTTTACCGTTTTGTAATTTATTTACTTTCATATATAAATGGTAAAAGTCCATATGATTAGTTCCGGATTGAGATGATATGAGACAGTATCAATCCATAAAGGTTTAATCATTAATATCCCTAGTCGTAGTATTATCGAGATTGGACATCGATAATGCGGAATAGACTAGTATTGCACTTGTGCGCGTTGTGAGGGCATAACGACATAGTTCTCATATATTAAGTATTGGATACTTATGCAAGTGCGATAGGAGGTTGTGTTTTACCGATGGTACGGAAAACAGCTTCGCTCTGGATAGACCCCGCGGAATCCCATTGGTAGTATGTATATGTGTCTATGGGAGTCCGCTTTAGGGTAGGTGTATTTGGTCTTAACCTGAGACTTGCATCGCTAGTACTTGCGACAATCGGTAGACTTTGGTTTTGGTCATCCAGGGCTTTAACAGGTCTGTGTACGCCTCTTCTGGGTTTATTGAGAATCGTAGTGTATTGGATGTGTGATGTCAAGACGGAAGTATCACTTCAGACATATGGAGATGATGATCACGCAGGATTCAGAACTGGTTCTCTATTGTGTTGCAACCATCGGGATAATATGACAAGGTCATGATTATCCGATTCAAATAGACTAGTTGTTTGATATCCGATATGTGATTCGTAAGGGGCAGACACTTTTCCAGCCACAGGCCTTGCACATGACATCCGATACTGTATCGCAATACAAAATACTACGGTATACTACGCCTGATAAAGATCGTATATTCCAGTAAGAATATTTCTGGAGAATTTGGTAGGCATGGCGCTTTGCTAGAAGCCAACCTTGTCTCGTAAATCGGTAAGAAACGTAGTACGAGGTACGTACATGTTCGGATAGTCCGACGACCGTATTTACTGCCAACAAATCCAGGGATCTCTTGGGTCGCTTCCCGAAGATTCACCGATGACGTATGATTCGAGCTTAATTAATCTAGGATTAATTGCAGAGAGACTTTATCTTGGATAAAGTACTATTTGAAGAGAGAGAAAGATTAATTTGGAATTAATCATTAAAATAATATATTTGATATATTATTCGAAATTAGATTTCGACACGGAATTAAAATTAGATTTTAATTCTGGAAAACGAGTTAATTGAGAATTAATTCTTTAGCGACGTGAATAGTAATTTTGCTAGGCATAATTATTTAATTAAATTCGATTTAAATTACGTCGCAATGGAAGTTCGTTAATTGGAATTAGCGAACCCGAGCCCGGTAGTGTTTGCAGGCCCACTCGCATTCGGAATCGAGTGGGGCCCACATGTCACATCAACCATCACATCACTAGTCAACTAATTCACTTTAGGTTGATGTGTTTAGGTGAGTTGATGATTGTGTGTGTTACACTCCAAAATCAAAGCATTGAAAGCTTGTGTGACTATTACCTAATACAACTTTTGGTATATGGTTTATAATTGTTTTTGAAATAAAGACACACAATCTTCATCTCTCCTCCATGACCGAAACCTGTGAAGAAAATTACTCTCCCCATTTTGCTTTTTCTTGACCGAAAATTGAGAGAAGAAAGTGCAGAATTTTTGTGGCAAAAATTCTCCTTGAGCTAGCACTCTTCAATGGATCATACAAGGTGATTATGGAAGCCTATTCAAGAGCTTGGAAAGACAAAACAAAGTTTGGAGCATTGTGGACTGCCTTGGCCGAATCTTGGACTGCTTGGAGAGGAAATTTTTTTTTGTTTGACGCATCCAAAACCGATCGATGTAAGTGTGTTTCCGCCACTCTTCTTCGTTATTCATTCGCATTTCTTTGTTCATTATGATCTTGGGACTAATCATAGAAACCAACAGTTGGGACGTCGCCGGAAGGGTTAACGCTTCGCTCATTTTCTTGTTCGCTGGTTTGCTATTTCCGCTCGCTGTTTTCTCTATTTTCACTCGCTGTTTCGCTGTTTTGTTCACTATTTTTTGGGGTATTCGGGGACTATTTTGGGTTATTTTCTGGACTATTTTCAGGGGTGTTTGGGACTGTTTAAGGAGCAGTTTTGTTCACTGTTTTGGCAGTTTTTGGACTCTGTTTTGTTATGATTTCATCGAGGTTAAGGGCTGCATTTTGTGAATAGTTTGTGGGCAGTTTGTGCTACTATTTGTGATGTTTATTCGGTGAAGGCAGGGGCTGTTGTTGCCATGTCAGTGGTTTATTTGTGGCCATACATGAGTGGCTTTTGGTGAGTGTGTTGTGTGTGAGTGAGTGGACAATGTGCTAGTGGCGTGTGTGTCTTTATAAAGGACATATGTGTGTCTAGGTTTGTGATTGGTGTGTGTTCATCGTGTTCGGTGTGTGTGAGTGAGAGGGCTTCTAGCAAGGTGTCTGTGCATGAGAGTTTAGTTATTTGTTTATTTGGGTATATGATACTCATGCAAGTGTAATAGGAGGTTGTGTTTACCGATGGTACGGAAACAGCTTCGCTCTGGATAGACCCCTCGGAATTCCATTGGTAGTCTAACTATGTGTCTATAGAAGTCCGAATCAGGGTAGGTGTATTTGGTTGTACCTGAGACTTACACCGCTAATACTTGCGACAATCAATATACTTTGTTTTAGTCGTCTAGGGCTTTAACCGGTTCTGTGTACGCCTCTTCTGGGTATATTGAGAATCGTAGTGTATTAGGTGTGATGTCGAGATGGAAGTATCACTCCAGTCATAGTGGAAATGATGATCACGTAGGATACGGAACTGGTGCTCTTATGTACTGCAGTCATCGAGATATTATGACTAGGTCATGTTTATCCTATTATAGAGACTAGTTACCAGAGATCCGATATGTGCTCCGTACGGGGCAGACACATCTCCAGCCCCAGGCTTAGCACGTGACATCCGATGTTGGATCGAATTACGCAATACTATGTATACTACGCCTGATATAGATCACATATTCCAGTAAGAATATTTCTGGAGAATTGGGAAGGCACGGTGTTTTGCTAGAAGCCAACCATGTCTTGTAAATCGGTATAAAAACGTAGTACTAGGTACGTACGTGTTCGGATAGTCGGACGACCGGATTTACTGTCAACATATCCGGGGATCTCATGGGTCGCTTCCCGAAGATTCACAGATGACGTATGACTCGCACTTTATTAATCTGGGATTAATTATAAGAGAGAGAAAATTAATATGGGATTAATTACAGAGATATTTTTTCTAGGATAAAATATTAATTAAAGAGAGAGAGCGATTAATTTGGAATAATCGATAAAATAATATATTCGATATATTATACGAAATTGGATTTCGATGCGGAATCAAAATTAGATTTTAATTCGGGCGAACGAGTTAATTTAGAATTAATTCGTCAGCGACATGAATAGTAATTTTGCTAGGAAAAATTATTTAATTGAATTTGATTTAATTACGTCGCGACGGAAAATTCGTTAATTCAGAATTAGCGAACCCGAGCCCGTAAGTGTTTGCGGGCCCACTCACATTTCAAATCGAGTAGGGCCCACATGTCACATCACTTGTCACTTTAAGTTGCTTTTTGTGTTGGATTTAGGTGGAGGCATGGTGATTGCTTATTTTACACACAAGTATGACATTTACCAATTTTTTTGATTTTGGTATTTTGACTTTGATTTTGTGTATTAGATACACAACACAACCAAAACACCATCTCTCCTCTCACTCTCTCCTATCTCTCGGCCTTGGGCCATTTATTCTCAAAATTTTGGCAAATTGCCGATAATGAAGAAGAAGATAAATAGGGAACTTTGTGGCAAAATTCCAAGGTGCTAGCACACATTCTGAGTCTTGCGTAGGTGATAGGGAAACTCACCCGTAGGCATGGAATGCACACTTAAAGCTTGGAGCTTGGAGAACACTTGGAGCAAAAAAATGGAGGAGCTTTGCCGAGAACCTTTGAGGAAAAAGCTTGAAGATTTTTGTGTTCAACGCATCGCCAAATCCAATCAATGTAAGTATGATTCCGCCATTCTTCATTGTTGTATTCGCACATAATTTCTTGCTTGAAATCGATCATGGGCCTATAGTAGAAACCCAACAATGGTATCAGAGCCATTTTGAGCATGAAACTTAATTAGGGTAAAATTTGGGTAAAATCAATTTGAGCATGGTTTGATAAAATTAATTGATTGAGTATTCTTGAATGATAATGTATTGAAGATGTATATGATCAATTTCATGAAAAGTTGTTTGGATCAATTTTTGCCCAAAATTTAGGCTTGGCCAAATATGAATGTTTGCCTTAAGTCATGGTATTTTTTGATTTTGATCATTGGATGAGTTGAAATCTTTTGGGAAATGTTGATTGTGGATTTAATTGGATTAAAACTGAATCGGACATAAAAACCCCTAAAATGCCGAGACTTGTTAGCATGAAAATGATGTGATTTTTTTATTCAAATGTGTTAGACATATGTTGATGATAATGAGCATAATTAATTAGTGAATTAGTATTTTGGAAATGTTAATTTTGTTAATTAATTATGGCATACACTTTGGTTAATTAAATTATGAAATTTGGAATTTTGGTAATTTAATTAATTGGGCCAAATTTGGAATTGGCCTTTTAAAGTTGTAATTGGGCTTAATGGGCTTGGATGGGTCAAGTTTGTTTTAGGCTAATTGGTTGGATCCAATTGGGCCCAAAACCATATCTATAAAGTCCAATTATGACTTAATGGACCTTTAATATTAATTGGGCCTAATGGGCCTAAATTGGTTTCTTGGCAAATAAGGGTGATTCCTTAAATGGGCTTTGGTATTTGGGTTTGACCCATATTGACCAAAATTCCATGCCTTAGAAATTAATAAAAGCCCATTGGACTTTAATTAAATTGACATTGGATGTTAATTGGGCTTTGAGACCCGTAACGATTAGATTTAGAATCTAAGTCGTAAAGGTACATTAATAAAGTGTAATTATTAATTTAGAATTAAATATAGAATTAGTATTAAATGCAAATTAAATTGGATTTAATGTTGTAGTTTAATATAATTCAGAATTCGTACTTTGAGTACTTATTCGCAAAACGAGTCGGACTCGCGCAAAATCAAATCGTTGTTTGAACATTGGATGGTCATTAATTATCAGATTAATTAATTGATTAGATTGATTGATAACATGCTTGTGTGAATACATGGATGCGATGTATGAATAATGTATATCGGATGGATATTAGATGGGTGAGGGCATTTTTGGAATTTTGTAATTGTAATAATTAGAATTTATTAAATTGGACCTACATGTCCAGCCTATTACCTCCTTACTCTTTGTATTTCTCTTCTCACCTATTCCCCTCAATGTAAATGAGGTTTCTTTAGAAGTGTTATGTAATCGGGTAGAAGTAATATTTGTGCTAGCGGGAGAGAGGAAAGTGAAAGATTTGTTCTAGGAACAATGTGTTAAGTATCCATCCGCATATCATTATTATATTTATTTATACGCGCCTTATTATGT
Organism: Zanthoxylum bungeanum; assembly: GCA_019454045.1. NCBI lineage: Eukaryota > Viridiplantae > Streptophyta > Magnoliopsida > Sapindales > Rutaceae > Zanthoxylum > Zanthoxylum bungeanum. The sequence goes on from SKCR01000763.1 coordinate 123,360, forward strand.
GTTTAGAATGCATGTTTAAGGGTGTATGATGATGAGACCTTAACAAAGATAATTAATTGGTTTCCAATTACGCGAAAAAACCCTCACTACATATTAAGCGTTTTTCCTTCCATTGAGTGATTCTTACTCAAGATCCAAGACTGGCACTGGTTTGTTGGCCAAAGTCAAGACCTTTGTCTGTCGTGGATGTGTTTGTATCATGAAGGCTTTGTTCCATATCGGTGTCTTGTCCAAGTTGTGATTTGTTGGCCAAAGTCAAGATCACTTCTTGTCCATCGACATTGATACGAAGCTTTCCATAGTCAATGGGTTCCGCTTAACTGGGATCATTAAGTTTGTTGTGCCAAAGCAAGGCTTAATTGATTCAGAGGAAAAAGGTTAGGCAATATATTGGATATATTGGCATATATAAGATATATATTTCGGAATTGGATGTCCACCTACTGGATCTATGAATTGGATGGGATCCAATTGATCTTAGAGATCTACCTAGTTAATTATCATACAATTTGTTGGCCAAAGTCAAGATTGTGTGTTATTTAACGGGATCCTGGCCCACTAGGAAACAAGGTTTCCCGAGTACTCAACAGAGGGTTAGAGGCTCGCCGAAAAATAGTGGGAGGCAAGTATTAAATTTGCAATATTCGTTTAGTCACTTGCCATACGCGCTCATTCAAATTTTTCGTCAAATAAATTGATATATTAGTTGGACTAATATTTAAAGTTGTTTTAATTAAACAGTTGGACTGTATTCAAACTATTTCAATTAATAGTTGATTTATAATTGGATTATAGTAATCAATATATTAAATTGACCAATTAAATTATAGTTGATATATAGTTAGACTATAGTAATCATTATAATCAATAATACCTAAAATCGTTGATTCGATAGTTGGACTATTGGAATCAAGATAATTGAAAGATTAGTGTTTAAAACATAATCCTGGGTGAAAATGTATTTAAACAGCTTTAATTTTCAAATTAGGAATAATATCTCAGGATAGTACTGGAAACCGTGAAGCTACTTTATTTGATATAGTGACGTCTCGAGCCTAAGCCCGGAGTTGAGCAAATAGTAGAGCATGATCTTTGGAAGATTCATTTGATGATAACTTAAGTGCTTAATCCATTATGCTTGCCAAATAGACTCCTTAATTTGTTAGTCAGAACTAAGGATTAGATCCTTATAATATGATATTGAAATTAAAGGATCTTCATAGATCTATTCTTAGATCTTAGAAATGCTAAATTGCAATAGAAAACACTTGGAGAGTTATGGCTATACTCAAGGAGACAAAGCCAAAGTTTGCAATAGGCAAGAAGCGCAAGACGCATCTTATTTCGACATTCTAGAAGGCCAAGGCTTGGCCAAAGGCTTTTGGGGTGTGGAAATAGGGCAAAGGCAAAATCATTATAATCTTCTTGGAAGACATAAGACATATCCCAAGATGTCTGCCTAAACTGTGGCAAACGGGGTCACTTGAAGCATGACTGCCGTATGGACAAGGCAGACATGAAGGAAGAGAAGACGGGCAAGGCTCCAGCTTCAAATATGTTTGTCATAAATATGTTCACTACTAGTATTAAAATTGGATTTTAGATACTGAGTACATAAATATGTATTGGTGTGCAGAATCTGCTGATAAGCAGGATACTGACTTCAGATGAGATTGATCTGCGAATCGAAAACGGGGCGAGAGTCACTGTTTTAACCGTATAAACCTAAGTTTAGGAACTACCCTTCGGGTGTGTACTTAAATTAGGAAACTATTTCAATGTAACTAGTTTGACTAGAAACATTATCTCTATATCAGGGTTTAACCCGTTGCGGGTATACCTTTATATTCTAGAACACTAAAGTGTTTTATTTTATAAAGATGATATTGAGATAAACACATTATATGTGAATAACAGTATTTATATTTTGAATATAAATAATTCTCAAACGTATAACATGACAAACAAATAGCTCAAACTGATTTAATCAGTTGAGACTTATTTATGGCATTGTTGTCTGGGACACAATTAACAAGACTCGTATATCCACAATTTCGAAGAGTGGATACTAGGAAGATTTGATTCTATTAAAATAATGTCTACAAATCTAGTTTATTGGGCAAAGTGCCTAAAACACCTTTTACTTGGTAAAAGTGTAAGTGCCATCGATTGTTTAGCCCTTGTTCATAGTGACGTAAGTGGGCCCATATCTAGCTAAGCTAGATGTGGATATGAATATTTCGTGACCTTTACGGATGTGAAATCGCATTATGGTTATGTGTTTCTTTTGAAACGCGAATCGGAAACTTTTGATGAATCAAAGAGTTTCGACACGAAGTAGACAAACCGATCGGCTAAAGTATTAAAACATCATGATTGGACCGTGATGAAAATACTTAAGCAATAATTCACTCATATACTTGAAAGAGTATAGTATTATTTCAATGAGGACTCCTCCCGGAACACGTCAGTCTGACGGTGTGTCCGAACAGAAAAACCGAATTTTGTTGGACATGATAAGGTTGAACATGAGTCGCTCTGAGCTACCATTTCCTTCAAGGGATACGCATTAAACAGTACAAAACTTATTTAGAATAAGGTTCCATAAAAATCTGTTAGACAGACTTCATATTAGATATGAATAGGAAAGAAACCGGGTTTTCTGATTCCTGAAGATTTGGGAATGCTAGGCATAAGTTTGGATGATACCAAACTAGAACCCAAATCGGATAAGTGCCTAATTTATGGGTTATCCTAGGGAAACCAAAGTATAGTACTTAGACAACTCACAAGAGAACAATTTAATTGTTGCTCGCCATGTGGTTTTCCTAAGAGGAATACCTATATGCAGTGGTAAGTGGGAGGAAAGTAAAACTCGATGAAAATCGGAGTAATACTATTCCAGGCACCGATTCCTTAATGGAACACAAATAGTTCATCAAGCATGAAACTATACCAATAATCTTCGAATACACAAGAACCGCGTAAGTCGGAGAGAGTCAGAAAACAACCTGGGGTAGGGTTTCTAATCTCACCTCATAAAGATGTCAATCTTATTGAGGAATACAAACTGACTACGTATGAGGAAGTGATACAAGGTATCGACTCCCTATAATGGCAAAGTGCCATGATGTCCGAAATGGATTCCATGTATACCAACCAAGTTTAGATACTAGTTGTTGTACCGAATGGCATTGTGCCTATTGGTACTATAAAAGTCTTCAAGGAAGACATATATGGAAGGCAACATACCAATGTACTAAGCTGGGCTTATAGCAAAAATGTATCGTTATCAACATTGTGTCGATTACGATGAAACCTTTTACCTGTTGCTATGGATAAATCCATTTGGATAATGCTTGCTAATGCTGCATGTTTCATTTATGAAATATAGCAGCTGGAACATCAAAATCGCTTTCCTTAAATGGAAACCTTTTTGGAGGATGTTTACAACATCCTGACGGTTTTGTCGTACCAAAACAAGCAAACAAGGTTTGCAAGTTAATTCGATCCATTTATGGATTGAAGCAAGCATTGCGTTCTTGGAATTTTCATTTTGATGTAATCATAATGGTATATGATTTAATTCAAAAACGAAAATGATTCTTGTGTATATAAGGACGTTAGTGGGAGCGCACTGACAGTTAATGTCCTAAATAAATGATGACATATCATTTCTTGGAAATGATATTCCAATAAAACAATCGGTGAAAGCTTGGCTTTCATGAAAAATTCTCCATAGAATTCTTGGGAGAAACAACCTTTATTCTAGGAATAAAGATCTATTAGGATAGATCTAAAGGTTGTTGGCACTCTCCGAGAACTCGTACATTGAAATAAATGTACGCGACCTGTATCTAATATGTTTTGAGCATATGGAGTCACAATCAGGCCAATCTGAGTGATAGTCACTGGATTGATGTTAAGAACATCCTTTAGTATCTTAGATGAACTAAAGATGCTATCTTATACTATGGAGATGGAGAACTTGAAATGACTGGGTTCACTGCTGCAAGTTTCCTAACCGATAAAACGACTATAAGTCGTAACAAAGGTACTATATAGTTTGAATAATAGAATAGTGAGCTGGAAATCTTCCAAGCAAGATACTGTTACCGAATGAAAAATAAAAGCGAATTATTGCTGCAGCTGAGGCAGCAATAGAAGCCTTTTGGATCGATAATAATCCTAATCAGATTAGTAGTAGTTCTGTTAGCAGCTGAGCTAGGCTACAACACAGGCTAAAGAATTAATGGTCTCATCAACGATCCAGATATATACTTCAATTATTCATCTGATTCGTTCGGATCATACATCGTGGCGATGTGAGGATCGAATAAATCGCATCAGATGATAACCCTGCAAATCCGCTGACGAAAACATTTTCTCAGCATAAGTTTGAGCGAACCGTACATAGTTCGGGTGTAGGACACTTGAGTGATTGGCTATAGGCCAAGTGGGAGATTGTTGGACAGTTATGGCCCATAGCATCATTATTTGTACAGATCATGGTGTTGTTGTACAAATTAACTATGTGACAAAGGAAATTGCCCTTTTATCATTTGTAATTGGATTACCTAGATGTATAAATGATAGAAGGTCCATATGATTAGTTCCGGATTGAGATGATATGAGACAGTATCAATCCACAAAGGTTTAATCATTAAACATCCCTAGTCAGAGTATTATCGAGATTGGACCTCGATAATGTGTATAAGACTAGTATTACACTTGTGCGCGTTGTGGGAGCATAACATGATAGTTCTCATATATTTCGGTATATGATACTCATGCAAGTGTAATAGGAGGTTGTGTTTACCGATGGTACGGAAACAGCTTCGCTCTGGATAGACCCCTCGGAATTCCATTGGTAGTCTAACTATGTGTCTATAGAAGTCCGAATCAGGGTAGGTGTATTTGGTCGTAACCTGAGACTTACACCGCTAATACTTGCGACAATCAATATACTTTGTTTTAGTCGTCTAGGGCTTTAACCGGTTCTGTGTACGCCTCTTCTGGGTATATTGAGAATCGTAGTGTATTAGGTGTGATGTCGAGATGGAAGTATCACTCCAGTCATAGTGGAAATGATGATCACGTAGGATACGGAACTGGTGCTCTTATGTACTGCAGTCATCGGGATATTATGACTAGGTCATGTTTATCCTATTATAGAGACTAGTTACTAGAGATCCGATATGTGCTCCGTACGGGGCAGACACATCTCCAGCCCCAGGCTTAGCACGTGACATCCGATGTTGGATCGAATTACGCAATACTATGTATACTACGCCTGATATAGATCACATATTCCAGTAAGAATATTTCTGGAGAATTGGGAAGGCACGGTGTTTTGCTAGAAGCCAACCATGTCTTGTAAATCGGTAAAAACGTAGTACTAGGTACATACGTGTTCGGATAGTCCGACGAACGGATTTACTGCCAACATATCCGGGGATCTCATGGGTCGCTTCCTGAAGATTCACCGATGACGTATGACTCGCACTTTATTAATCTGTGATTAATTATAAGAGAGAGAAAATTAATCTGGGATTAATTACGAAGATATTTTATCTGGGATAAAATATTAATTAAAGAGAGAAAACGATTAATTTGGAATTAATCGATAAAATAATATATTCGATATATTATACGAAATTGGATTACGACATGGAATTAAAATTAGATTTTAATTCGGGCAAACGAGTTAATTTAGAATTAATTCGTCAGCGACGTGAATAGTAATTTTGCTAGGTAAAATTATTTAATTGAATTTGATTTAATTACGTCGCGACAAAAAATTCATTAATTTGGAATTAGCGAACCCGAGCCCGGGAGTGTTTGCGGGCCCACTCGCATTTCGAATCGAGTGGGGCCCACATGTCACATCACATGTCACATCACTTGTCACTTTAAGTTGATTTTTGTGATGGTTTAGGTGGAGGCATGGTGATTGCTTGTTTCACATCACATGTCACATTTACCAATTTTTTTTATTTTTGTATTTTGACTTTGATTTTGTGTATTAGATACACAACACAACCAAAACACCATCTCTCCTCTCACTCTCTCCTATCTCTCGGCCTTGGGCCATTTCTTTTCAAAATTTTGGCAAATTGCCGAGAATGAAAAAGAAGATAAATAAGGAATTTTGTGGCAAAATTCCAAGGTGCTAGCAAACATTCAGAGTCTTGCGTAGGTGATAGGGAAACTCACCCGTGGGCATGGAATGCACACTTAAAGCTTGGAGCTTGGATAACACTTGGAGCACAAAAATGGAGGAGCTTTGCCAAGAACCTTGGAGGAAAAAGCTTGAAGATTTTTGTGTTCAACGCATCGCCAAATCCGATCAATGTAAGTATGATTCTGCCATTCTTCATTGTTGAATTCGCACATAATTTCTTGCTTGAAATCGATCCTGGGACTATAGTATAAACCCAACAGTTATTGCTATTTATTTTGGTCGGTGGGTGCTGTTTGTTACCGTTTGTGTTGTCATCGGCGGTGCAGTTCGTGAGAGAGGGTGGCTGCCCGTGTGAGAAAAGAAGGGAAGGAAGAGCCTGCTTAGGTTTTTTTCTTAGGTTGAAGCCGTGAGTTCTTGAGAGAAATTGAGGAATCAGGTGGCATGAGGTCTGGTTGAGGGGAGGGCTGCATGAAGGGTTAACGAGCAGTGTGTGGTTTGTTGACTGCTCGGTCAGGCTGTGTGTGAAGTGTTTTGGTAATGTGTGGTGCGTTGAAGCTTGAGAGCGAGGGGGGAGAGCTGTGTTTAGGGTTTTTTTGTTGTTTTTGTGAGGGTTGCCAATTGGGTCTGTTAGGGTTTTTTTCTTTGCTTGTTGTTGAGAGATGTGGAAAGGGAAGACGGTGTCATGTGTGTTCCTTATTGCTGTGAGTTAGGGTTTTGGCTGTTTGTGTTTGTTCATGGCATTTTTGAGAGAGGGCTTTTGAATGGGGTGAGTGAGAAGGCTAGGCTTTGGCATTGTTGAAGGGTCGGTGCAGGTTATTTTGAGTGGGCTGAGTGATAGTTTGTGATGAATCAGAGTATGAAGAAGGCGGTAGGGTTTGTTACTGTCGAGAAAGAGAGGATGAGTGGTGATGGGCGAGAGAGGAGAGAGGTTTAAGGAGAGGCGTCAAGAAGAGAGAAAATATGATGGAGACGAGAGGCTGTTAGGGTTTTTTTTTCTGTTTTTTTTTATTTTTTGTGTGAGTTTGAGGGAATAAGAGGATGAGGGTAGGATTTTGAAGTGTTCACTTTTATAGTGGTATATTAGGGTTTCTAATGTGCATGTTAGGCTTTGGATTGGTGCGTATGGGCTTTGGATGGGTACAGGGGTTTTGGGCAAAGATTAATGTTTGAAATAGGAATCGACTACGTGAAACCGCGGATAACTAGCGAATTTAAATTTGACGAGCTATTAATTTTAGATTTTTCTCTTCCGGTGTGCGTTCCCTGCGACTTCCGCGACTTATCTGGTAGTGACTTCATACGAGGCTCATCATTGGGATTTATGTAAAAATGCGGTGTCTACAGTCGCCCCCAGTTTGATGGGGCTTGTGCAGTGTGTGACCGTGACAACCCTATCAAAGTTATGCATGCATTTTTTACTTTCCTGGTTCGTCGGCTGTTGTACTTACCTGCTACTTTGCGAGATGCTTTGAATTGAGTTGATTTGGTGGTGAGGTGCTGCGACCCCTAAGGATCATCCCTGCAAGATGCTACGATCACTAGGATTTATTACCGAACTGAGCTAATATGAGGTGGTTCATTCCTGAACCGTTACTGTATGAGAGGTGATCCATTCCCGGACCGTTACTGTATGAGAGGTGGTCCATTCTCGGACCGTTACTTGAGAGGTGGTCCATTCCTGAATCGTTACTGATATTAGGTGGTCCATTCCTGAACCGTTACTGATATGAGAGGCGGTTCATTCCCGAATTGTTACTGATGTGAGGTGGTGGTGAGGCGCTTTGACCCCAGGGCTTTGTTCCCGAACCACCGAGTGGGTTTTGTTCTCGAATTGAGTTGTGGGTCTTGTTCCCAAATTGAGCTGAGGGTTTTATTCCCGAATTGAGTTGAGGGTGGGCTTTGTTCCCTGGGCTTTGTTGTTGAACTGCGCTGAGAGTGGGCTTTGTTCCCTGGGCTTTATTTTCGAGTTGTACTGAGAGTGGGCTTTGTTCCCTGGCTTTATTCCCGAATTGTACTGAAAGTGGGCTTTGTTCCCAAACTATGCTGAATGTGGGCTTTGTTCCCTGGGATTTGTTCCCGAACTGAATTGATTATTGCCTTTATTCCCGAACTGTGTAGAGAGTGGGTTTGTTCCCAAAACTGTGTTGACTGTAGGCTTTGTTCCTGAGCTTTACTGAATGTGGGCTTTATTCCCGAGTTGTGTCGAGTGTGGGCTTTATTCCCTGGGCTTTGTTCCCGAACTGTGCTGAGAGTGGGTTTTGTTCCCGAACTGTGTTAAGAGTGGGCTTTGTTCCCGAACTGTGTTAAGAGTGTGGGCTTTGTTCCCGAATTGTGCTAAGTGTGGGCTTTATTCCCGAACTGTGTTGAAAGTATGGGCCTCGACCCTGAGATTCATTCCCAAAAACTGCTGATAATGTGGGCCTTAACCTTGGGATTCATTCCTGAAACTGCTTATCTTTGTCGCGTTTACCTTTTCTTCAAAACCTGCGAACAAAAACAAAACAAAAATTGCGTGCATGTGACGTGTATGCATGTATGCAAGAATGTATTTCCTATTATGATGGGTTAGGCCTTCATTGTGCTCTTTGGTGCCCTTTACCTACAAATGTCTTTAGTCGCCCCCTGGGTCTGCTTATAATTTCCTTCCGCCGGTTCTTTTCTGGTGATTGTTCAGTTCTCTTTTGTCTCATGGCTCAAGATTCTGTTATGTCCCTTATTCGTGAGGTGGTAGACTGGTCGCCCCCAGATTTGATTTATCTTTTTGTTCTCCGCTGTTTGCATTAGGTCAAGGTGGACCACGCTATGTGGTATTCCATATCAACATACTATATTACATGCTATGAAATAGTCTCAATAGTTATACATATTATTGTCCTCAAGGAATACCCAGTAATGAAACCAGAGAACCTTCAAAACACTCAATACAACTCAAATCTGAGTTTTTGAATAAATGATCTAAGCTAGACTCAAAGTGTGTGTGTGCAAAGGTTCTTTTGCAGATTCGTCCCCAGGCAAGCCAACTCAATGATTTCGTCAAAAAATTGGGATCGATGGGTCAAACCTGTTAGACATTATGACCCATAGCGTCACTACTTTGTAAATGATATTGTATTATTGTACAAAATTAACTATGTGATAATGAAATTGCCTTTTGCCGTTTTGTAAAATTATTTACTTAATATATTAATGGCAAAAGTCCATATGATTAGTTCCGTATTGAGATGATATGAGACAATATAAAATAAAAAAGGTTTAATCATTAAATATCCCTAGTCAGAGTATTATCGAGATTGGACATCGATAATGCGGAATAGACTAGTATTGCACTTGTGCGAGTTGTGATGGCACAACGGCATAGTTCTCATATATTTAAGTATTGGATACTTATGCAAGTGCGATAGGAGGTTGTGTTTTACCGATGGTACGGAAAACAGCTTCGCTCTGGACAGACCCCGCGGAATCCCATTGGTAGTATGTCTGCGTGTCTATGGGAGGCCGCATCAGGGTAGGTGTATATGGTCTTAACCTGAGACTTGCATCGCTAGTACTTGCGACAATCGGTAAACTTTGGTTGTGGTGGTTCGGGGCTTTAACCGGTTCTGTGTACGCCTCTTCTGGGTTTAGCGAGAATCGTAGTGTACTGGATGTGATGTCAAGATGGAAGTATCACTTCAACATATGGAGATGATAATCACACTGGATACAGAACTAGTACTCTATAAAAGGTTGCAACCGTCAGGACAATATGACCAGGTCAGGATTGTCTGAATTAAAGAGACTAGTTGTTTGATATCCGATATATGTTTCGTACGGGGCAGACACATTTCCAGCCCCAGGCCTAACATGTGATCATCCGATACTGGATCGATGTACGCAATACTACGGTATACTACGCTTGATAAAGATCTAATATTCCAATAAGAATATTTCTGGAGAATTGGGTAGGCATGGCGCTTTGCT